>JAHZMT010005518.1:0-10794 GCA_027743785.1 Sinhomidia bicolor
TTGTTGTATGCTGTTGATCATTGATATTCCTTTACTGTTGTTGTGTGTAGCTCTAGCTAGCTGTATACAGAGCTCTCTGTACTTTTCACGCTGTCTTTTTTGCAGGCCTATTGTCCTTCTCTGGAGGCAAGAAAAGCTTTCCAGTAAATATTTACGCAGGCATTCAAAAAATATGAGTTTCAGAAGAAAAGACTCTCGCTGGAGTGAATAGAGAAATTCAGGTTTCTTTTTTTCGTGAGCACAGCAAAAAATAGTAATAGTGAGTGAGTTGCGTTTGTCCTATTTTACATTTTTATTGCACTCGTCGTTGTTCTCTTTTTTTATATATTCAGCACAACAGATACGCACACGCAAAATACTTAATGCGGCTGGGCTGTTGATGTTGTTGTTGTGAAGAAATAGACGAAGAAGATGTTGTTGTTGATGCTGATTTTGTGCAACAGAAGGACATTAACAAATTTTCTAGTAAAGCAGGAATAATCCAAAGATGCTTTTTTGTTTGGTGGAATACTTTAGTTGATGCTGCTACATGTAAATTCTAAATTGGTTTGTTTCTTTGCTCATTTAGTTTTTAAAGAAGAAGAAGATGTATGCGGGCGGCAGCAAAAAGACGTCCGTGGCTATCATCCTCATCGTCAAATTACAAATGCATAATTATTGTAGCGTCCAAAAAAGGCAACCGCATATCAACAGAGTACGTAGGTATCATCTCATGTCCACTCTACTTTCTTTTGAAGACGTTTATGTCAAGTTCTATTTTTTTAATTTCTCACAGGGCTTGCTGCGCTGTTTTACATTAAAAGTATATTATTTCCTCTCGTAGCAAATTCATTACAGTCATGCTTGGAATACGTAATGAAATGTTTTTGCACAATTCACAAAAATTGGTTTTGGTAGAGCAATTGCAGTTGGCCAACAAGAAATACATAAAATATGTATGTATAAAATACCTCTATCATAGAGCTACTTATGATATATATTTTTAACCAAAGTCTAAATTACGTCTTGTGGATTATATATGCTAGTTGGTAGTAATGTGTTAGTCGTTAAAACTAAAACGATATAAAAAAGTGAAAATGCTAAAAACACGTTTTCTACTTGAATATGTATACCTATTCAGATCAAATGATGGCGAGGCGATGGTGGTAGTGATTATATCACACTTTCTCCATTACATTCTCTCTCTGTATTTTCCACATGCATGCATTCACAGTCGGAATTACTATGCATGTCTTTAATAAATATTATTCTATATTTTTGAGAAAGTATACACTACAAGTTGTGCAGTGGCAGATTGGCGGATCATGCACACAATAGAGTACTTTTCAGGGTTATCCGTACGTACGTATGTACTACGTACACAATTTGTTCTTTGTGCTGTTGTATTTGACTCGAGAAATTTCTTACTTGCAGCAGCAGCAGCAGCAAGAAGAGTGTCACAGTGTAATAACAATAAAATATATGAGAATAACTCAAAAAAAAGTTTATATTTGGAGAAACCAGAAACCACAAAGGTCACACAAAGTAATCACATTCCACCAAGTTATTTAACAAGAAAAGAAATAGGAATAAAACCCGTTGTCCGTGTGTGTGTATATGTATGTACGTCGTAGTGGCACACGAGAGGAGAGAGTGTCAGAGTATTATACTTCAGTGTTATTGCATTTGTTCATTTTCTCAGTTGTAAAGGAAGCACCGTAAAAAGAGTAAAAGACAGAAAGCGAGTGTGAGTCTTTACTTTCCTGTTACTACACCACCACTATTACTACTGCAGTCTCGTGAACTGTTACACGTTTGTCGTGTTCTCCCATCGTTCTTCTTATTATTATTATAACAACCAGTCAGTCAGTCACACTTTTCCCCCGTTCTCCAATCTACCTACATACACAAACACATTTCACATGCACAAAAATACACACACGTTCCCGAGTCGGTGAAGCAAATGAAATTGAAATGGGGTCCTTTTCCACTTCCTTTGAACCTTGTTCCTCCTGAGGTGTTGGACACAACTTGGAGGAATGCGTAAAAAAGGCAGAAAACAAACGGCTTCTGATGCTGCTGGAGAAGAAGACTTTAGGTAGTAATTTGTTGTAGTATAACTGAAACTCTACTACACACACTCATTCAGTTTCAAAAAAACCCACAAGACTAGACTTTGTTACAAGTCACTAAAAATTTTCTTATCACTGATCATCATCATCGTCGTCGTCGTCGTTGTGTCGTAAAATAAGTAGATGCATTCGATCCCATAGTTCCGTTTCCTTTTTTATTCTTTGAGAAGTTGCGGAGGTAGCTATTGTAGGCGCACATCCGATTTCAATATATTATTTTTATTCTTTTTTTTTGAGGGTTTTGATATCTATCCTCCTCCTTCTACAAGTATCTACTTTATCACCCGGATGGACCAGCAGAAGCAGCGGCAGCAGTTTAACTCGTTCAATATTCCAAAATTTTTGTTGTTTCCCCTTCTCTCTCACCACTACACTAGTATGCTAGACTACTGTGTTTCCTCCTTTGCGTTTCTTGTCTCTTTATCGGAAGTGGGACTGTCAGACAAATAAAATAATAAAAAGTTCATATAAACTTACATGAAAAAAGAACATGAGCTCAATTTGTCTCCTTGTGTGAAAATTTTGTGTGTGTGTGTAATGCTCACTCACTCGTCTTACTGCATTATAATAATAATAATATTCACAACTACCCTTTTTGGCTTGTTTGCAGTCACGTCAGAAAATTATACAGCAAGAGCAAGGCCATAATAATAATATCATATCATTTTCTACAATTACCATAAAAATCTTGTTGACTGATAATGGGTCTTTTGCATTTGAAAATATTATTACGCTGGGATATGCATCTATATGTGTGAACGAGTGGGCATGATCAAAAAATAACCGTCAGATCGGCGGAGAATACTATGGATGGATGGAGTAGGAGGATGTGTGAGTACCGGAATAAGAAATGATTATGCTTTTTACACAAGGACGATGATAATAATGATAAAATTCTTGTTAGCACTGTAATACCCAATAATGCCTGAAACAAACAAGAAAAGTGGTGCCCATAGTCCATCCAAATAAACTACATCTTTTACTTTTATCGCAGTTTGTGCAGGCAATGTTTTTTCTATGAACTTTGTTGTTGTTTTTCTACAATTTTTTTATATTTCAAATGGCAAATCGAAACTGGTCGTTCGTTGCAATCCACATCTAGAATACCTACAACTTTTCTAAGGATAAACTTATGTAACAACGTAAGCTATCAAATATCACCACAATGGTCTCCTGTGTCATTCCCACAAACTTATTTTTTACCTCAACAAAACAAGCACGACTATTCTCAAGATTACGCTCAACAACAACATATTTTAAAGTAAACTTTATTTTTAAAAAAATAAATGATTTGCTTATACTTGTAATATACTTTGGAATCTTTTTGATACAAATAATGAACAAATGTTTACATTTGTAGTGTGGTGTATCATCATCATCATCATCATGTGCACAAGATTTTCTTAATCAAAAATGAAAAAAATCGTAGAATGTGTGTTCGACCTTATCCTCTTTTTTCTAGGGATCACTTACTACCTGTCGTGATACTGCAGATTTTTCATGACAGCATAAATACCTTATAAGACACACAGTGTTTTATTAACAATGTTTTTGTAGTCATTTCAACATCCAAAGCAGCTCACTACTATTTTCTGCGGACGGATGAAAACACGAAGAACAGTACACCGAACCAAATTGGTAGTGATAATGAGACTACCACACACACACACAACACACACTCAAGCCAATGCAAGAGATGATGAGAGTGAGAGGACAATGACGAGTCAAGAAAAAAAATTAACTTTCTTACTTATTCGTTTTTTGCTGAAAATGACTGAGTGGCTGAATGGATCTCCACGGCAGGTTCTTTTTCTGAGAAAGATTTTCAAGTACAGCGAAAAAGAAGTAATTTTTTATTATTACAACTTTCAGACAGACTTTTTGCGATGAATGAGTAGAAAAAGTATAATAATGTGTGTTATAGTAATAGCTTATAATAATACAGGAGATGGAGACGCCGCAGCAGACACATGATACTACGGTAATAATGATATTTTTGATACGCTGCTCAGACGCTGGCTGGTGCGTTCCACTGGCTCTCTCAAGAGGAATTGACAAGGTTTCCTGTCGTTCTCAGCAGTTTTACCCTGTGTAAAACCAGACTTGTGTGTGTGTGCAGCTTTAGATTGCTCATATAGAGCAGGTTACATCAGACATAGGGACTAGCTAGGCAGCAGCGTTTTCTGTCTTACCGCTGCTGTTGTATATATGCACTAGTTTATACCATGCGTATCCGTACGTTTTCAGTTCTCACAGTAGTAGTACTAAACGCAAGTTGAGCACTTTGAGTCTCCTAACAAAGCTCGCTTTTCTGCTTCCCAAAAAAACTGGTAGATACCCAAAACCAAGTAAAGAAAAGTGAAACAGTATAAGAGCATGTAATAGCGTTATATACAAGCGCACATAAAATATGTACTCGTTCTTCCTAACTGCAGAGCAATACTCCGTCCGATATATCGGCTATCTAACCGAAAAACTTGCCAGCTAACTTGGCTAAAGTTACTACTACTACATGTTCTACTGCTAAACAACAGCTCTTCGTTTTTATATAAAAATGCCTAAAAACTCATTCTCCAACTTTCAGTTTCCTTTCCTCGTTTTTTCTGCTTTAATACCTGTGTGCACAAGTGTATAATATTCATTAAGGATCCACAATCCACACATTACAACCTACAACTTTTCAAGACTACCTTTCAAGAAAAACCCCAAAAATGCTGCAACAGTCAGATATGCACGATCTTCTTCTGTTTCTCTCTCTCTCTCTGATTCCAACAACTTATTTACTTTTACATAGAAATGCGTAATCTTTTGTCAGCTTCAGCAAACGGAAAGAAATTGTTGAGCGAATAAAGCTGATTTGATCTGAGCTGTTGCTGCTGAAATAAGGCAGTTCTTTTCTTCTAATTAATGACGAATTTAAGGGTTTTCTTTTTTACAAGAATTCTTGTTAAGTTTGGCATGTTAGTGTGCTATTGTATCACCATTTTCCTCGATGATCTCACTTGTCCCCATATTTTAAGCTAAACCAGACAAGAGTTTGAATTGTTTGTATCTGTTTTTCCCTATGATTTCCTCTTAGGTTTTTCCATGTCGATTTTAACCCATACATTTTGGTTGGTAGCATTGTTGCAATGTAACATATTAATTAAGAATACTAGTGAAACATGGCAATAACACTCAATTCAAATAAAAGCTCGTGGGTACCTGTAGTACACCCATTAAAAAAGTGTTCCATTCCATTCCATTTCATATCGTATTATCATTACAACACAAAAAGATTGTTCTTAAAAAGAAAATTAGTTTGTTGCTCTACATTGTTTCAGCGGTTATAAATTATGTGGGAGCGGAGCTCTAGCTAGTACAGAAATAGGTAAGCATAAATAGTATGGCTTGATTACTGTGTCGAGTAAGCGAAACCCGCTTTTTATTTTGGACTACATACTTATTTGCAAGACGGACTAGACGAGCCGTTCCATTGTTGATGTCCGTCGTAGTGTGTAGAAATTGTAGAGATGTATCTTAATATGCAGCAAACTCTTTTTTGCCCATTTAATTTCCTCCTAAACGATCTCATTTCCAGTGGGAATTGTGCATTAAGAAAGTAGGCTTGCTATAATAAGTTTATGCTCCTTCCTACCCACCACGGCATATTGTTATTCCTCCTTTGAACTTACAACCCGGAGTAATGTATAATATATTAGTTTTAGTTTTTATGAGAGTATTAATAATACACCTTATTTGCTTGTTTTACGGCATCGTGGAATGTGCACAAGGCATGCTTCACAAAAAACCAAGAAATCCACTTTATTTAGGTATATACATATGCCTAATATTTGTGCCTCTAATAAATACTTTATTATGCGAGCATTTCTTGTAAAGCGTACAGACAAGCTGGAGTGATTCTTCAAGAGGAGGAGAAGCAATACTTGAAAAGTGTTTTGAAGATATTTATTTTTGTAAAGGTAAATAATACGTAGATATATAATTCTAATTTTTAAAATGAGATGGTATAGATGATTATAACTGCCTATTTTCCTTTTAGGTAGACACATCAGGTAAATACAATTTTTTTTGTTCCTACATATATACCCGTTTAGTTTATAACAACGCTTTTATACGTGAGTAAACATCATTATAACAAGCAATGACTACTATTATGGCTAATCCTTCTGTAAAACGTAGATAAACTTATATAATATTCAGAAGGATGCTATTACCTACATAAACGAAATGCAGCTAAATTACACCAACGATTTCGTCGGATCAGTAACAATTTTATGCATTTATATGTATATTTTGATACGTATCCATGTTCTTATTTTTCACTTTCCAGTATTTTCTCACCATTTGTTATCATGTTTTAGAAACATCAGCGTATAGTTTTAGATCAACAAAGGTATCAGAAAGAGAGAATTATGTAATAAAATGAGGATGCTGACGATGATAATGATGACTGTTTGAGTTTGAGCATGCAGCGTAAACAACTACTCTTCTAGAGAGCTACATAAGAAACGAGAATTGAGAGTGGCATAATAATAATATATATATACCAGGTAGTTTACGCTGCTAAAGTTGTGGATTGATGAAGGTGATGCAACTTGCAACTACATACCTGCCTACTTTTTTTAAAAAAAAGTACACAATGCATACCAAACGACAGTGAATTTTTTTAGGAGAAATCCCCTCAGGCTGTTTTTATAGATGAACGAGTGCTTGTGTCTAAGAAGGTGGTTAGTCTAATGAATATCATGCATTTATATAATATTATTATGAAGCAATTCCCAAGCGCAGTACACTAGGTGTCCAGCTAGGTAGGTGGAAAAAATTAGGGGGCAAAAGTATCCAGTCAATTGAACAAGGTTTGGATATAAAATATATATTATGTCATAATAATAGAAAGATCATATAATACCTGTAACTAGTCAAAAATGTTTTTATTCTATTGAAGTATCATAAAAAAGGTTTTGTGTGAAAGTAACCGAAACTGAGACGGATAGCTTTATGGCTTTAACCAATTTTTCACTTTGATTTGCGTGCTCTCTCAATGGGATTTTGTGTTTGTGTGTGAACTTGTGAAGCTTTATGCAAAGTTGTTAAACATTCTCTCAACTTTTTTTTCTTATACCTGACAGATGCAACCGTGTTACAACTCACAGTAGTCAAAAAAACTAAAACAACGAAAATATTCCCTTTTTTATTACAGTAAATTGCACATTTTATTGTGAAGAGCTTTCATAAAATTTGCAAATACTTTCAGTTTCATCACCTTCACTTTACTGTCAATTTAACTACTGCGGTACTTTTTTACAAATATTGGAAAAACATTCACCTTTTTCGCCTATTCATACTTGTATGTACATGTACAACAAATGAAATAAAGAATAGCCAAAAAGGTTCAGTAGTCAGTTTAAGCTATTATATATCTACAGCATAATATTATGTAAGTGACCTATATACCATAGTCTCAATTATCGGATATCAATAACATTATTACCAATCGGTATATTAGAAGTTCATTAAAATTTCATGCTGTTATTGAGTCTAAATGCGCGACTAATGAATAGAGCCTGTACTGCACTGCACACTCTTCTGGAGAAACATGGTTTGTGACCAAACACCAACGGCAGAAAACAAAGTAGTCAAATCCACACAATATGCTTCTCTCTGTTGTGTGCATCAGCGCTTGTTCTATATTTAGGAGGATGACATGTTTATATCAACTACAACATGTCGACACAATTCTTCTATGAGGTGAATGACAGAATAACATGAAGAAATACACCAAGCTTGAAAACTGCATTTTTATTGAATTTGATTCCTTCTCTCCGTGCTACTCGGTTACTCAGTCATGCAAATTTGAAATGAAGTGCATACTTTGGTGGTGTAATAAATGGTTGAGCTGCTCATATAATATTAGAATATAGCACCCAATTCATGTCTCGTATTTACATAAACATACCTATAGGTACACAAACATAGTTTTATTCGGTACAATAATGTTGGATTATAACCCTCCTACTGAAACAAGCGTTCACATTTTTTATGCAGCTATTTCTCATTCGATAGAGTTTAAAAGGCGTGCGTGTGTGGTAAACCCTTTCTTTTTTACACTAGTAGTGCACAAACAGTTTCATCTGTGATGTGTGTAGATCCCTGTGTACACACACAGCACTTCTAATAAAATTGCACTCTTATAAGAGCACACTGAACTGAAGTGAGGATGAAGCATATTTTATGCAAACAATGTCATCATCATGTTTTCGAGTTCATTTGCTTTTTATGCCTTTTAGACCTGTTTCAACATTATATATCTTTGGTTGTAGGTGGTAGAGGGATATTCCCCATTCTAGTGCTTTTTTACGCTCACATTTCGCATCTTGAACGGGGTCAGCGAGGTATTCTCTGTGGTGTTGGCTGATGTTGGCGTCCAATTGTTCCTACATTAAGATTACCGTTGTTGTGCATACGTTCGTTTTACATCTTTGTGATTTATAGGGATCACTACTACTACTTGGTATATTATGCATGCACTCGCCTATAATGTTTATCTGCATCGTTATATAAAGTAATCTGTTAAAATATACGCTCAATGCCAGCTGAATGGGTTTATTTTGTAAGAATAAAAAGTACCTCTTCTCCCACACGAGAAACACACATTCCACCACGTTAAAATACCGTTATTCCACGTCGCTCATGTTCCACACCAGAATTTCCTCATTTATTACACATTTTATTCGCGGTAATAGTTTGTTCTTAAGTGTTATAAGATGCTGTGTTTTCTTCAAACCTCGTCGTCATCATATACACTTTCTGCGGCAGCAGTAAGTTATATATGCATTTTCCTTCCTCTTTGTCTCTCTTTATACTGCACCAAATAACCTCATTCACGATCGAGATGTATACAAAAAAAAACTTGTAAAAAGCATTTTGTAACTGTTCCTCAAACTGGAGTTAGGTGTACTTGAGTACAAAAGAATGGTATGCTGAGAAACGAAAGCTGAGTACTGCTGCAAGCGTTGATACTGCAGAAGGAAAGAGAAAGTGATTTACCACTTGTGTTTTTATAGCTGAAATGTAGACTCCGACAAAATGATTAAATACGCATTTTGGACAAGGACGTGAAGCTTTAAAAGTTAAACTGACTTTTATAAGGAGGGAACTGAACGAAAAACAATGTAGTACACCAAAGTGGAGTCACTACACCCACACCCTACCCACTACCAACTACTGACATATTTGCAAATTTAAGTATGTTGCTTATGCAATCTACCAAAATAATATTACTTTACTGTGACTTGTTTTGCATATACGGTGGTATCCCACTGGTTTTTCTACTGTTAAATGACATGATGAATTGGTCAAAGTGCAGTCAGGCGGTCGGTCAAGAGTCGTCGAAATGACATTATGCTCTTGTTTCTGCAAACGTAGCTTTGCCATGTCGTGTACATCGTATACAAACAAACAGTGTTGCAAAATCTGAAACATGCTAAAACAGTGTTGTCATTGAGAGAAATAAAATGACAGCAAAGCGTACTACCACACTTGACGAATGTGTGCATTAATTTGCAATTTGCAAACTTTACTATACAGATATTTAGGCAGCATTTAAAAAGTGGAACATTGAAAAATGAATGAGTGTCATCCGTAAATTGTCCGTGATAAGGAACTGAGCTGAATAAGCTAAAGCTGCACAAGTTTTGAGTATATGACGACTACTGCATGCAATGCAAAGGACATTGTTTATTGGTAAGTTTGTGACAGATATATATATGCCTAAACACTTTGCTGGAAGTTTTGCAAGCAATTTATACGTCCACAAAAAGAGAAGCCACATGAGACATGACATACATGCATTGCATTTGTAAAAAAGGCACTGACATTTTATAATAATATCTTTTCGTCTATGAAGCTTGCAACTCCCTCAAATATAATTTAATATTTCACTCGTCTATCATTAAATAAAGACATTATATATTTAGCTGACAATTTCAATTTGATACTACGGATTCTAAAAGTTGAGAGAGGAGGGCATTTTGAGGAATTGCACGCAAGTTGTTTTTGTTTCACAAATCTCACATTTCCCTTCTAAAGATAGACAATTCTACTACATGCATTTTTACAACTGGTTCACCTTTTGTAGCTTATTTTCTTGGGCAGTGTGTACTCAATTGCGACTTTTCTACAACTCTTCAATAGTTTTATTTCGACTACAAAGTTCCATCTATTGACAATATTTGCTATTTTATCGTATGCACAAACATAGTATAGCACTTGCATATAACACAAGCAACGTTGTGCGTTTTTATTTGCAAATTAGTAACCTACCTTTACACCTGTGTGGGACAACCTTGCAGAGAAAAAAGAGAGGTGGCACTCTACAACTAGAATTTGATATGGATGCGTCCATCATAAGCAAAAAGTCGTACCGTCAGTCTCTGTTCAACACCTTATTTAAGTCGTTCTATCGATTTGACCACCTTAAATAAGTCGTCGGAGAACACCTTAAATAAGTCGTTCAAAGCCGATCGAACGACTTATTTAAGTCGTTCATTTTATTCAATGCAAGTTGCATCCAACATATTATAAACACAATTTCTTCGTTTAAAGTGCATCATAAATGCAATATAAATATAATTCTAACCTTTAAAATGCGTAATAATAAATAAGTGTTAGAAAATCCTTT
>JAHZMT010005519.1:0-16742 GCA_027743785.1 Sinhomidia bicolor
TGAAAATTGTCAGCGATTTTTTTTCGGTGGTTGAGCGTGCTGCGTGTTTATGTATTTTGATTTAAAAAAGAAATCTGTGACATTTGATTTTTTTCTGCTTTTCTCTCCAAAATAAAATTTTTCGGATGACAGGATGATACAATCAACAAAATCATTTTCTTTTCAGTGAGCGATGCTTTCGGATTTTCCATCTTTACAGCAAATGTTATATATATCTTAAGCCGATCTGATGCGGTGTGCACGACAGGCTCAATGCATAACTTGCTCGGCTTAAATACTTGTCTCCGCCAGTCAGTAGCACACAAGATTTTTCCTATTTTCCCTAGAAAGTAAATATAATACACAAAAAATAAAAAATAAAAATGTACATGTATTATGAACGGAGAGCAGAGTATTCAGGCGAAATGGCGCACTGAATGTGAATCTAGTTTATATGAGCAGAGCAAACCAGAGAGTAAGTATGGTATTTGACTTGTTTACGCTCTTATGGTCAGTCGCGGTAACATCAGGGAAAAAAGGATGAGTGACTTTCTCTATCAGCAGGCTTATTGACGTACAAATACGCCCACTTTCTCTCTCTCTCTCTCTCGCTTTTCCTCTATGTACTTGTAAGTAACCATGCGTCCCCATTTCATATCTATTTAGACAGAAATGATGGAAAATGTAGAAAAAAGTACTCTAACGCCATTGTAGTCACACACAACCATAAAACACCAAGATATGACATCCACGTAATAGATTTACTCAGCATGTGTATCAAAGAGAAAATATCAGACATTGCAATCTTTCTCCCTAATATTTTATCTGACACTTTTCTCGTGATGACTGGATGAGGTAGCATGCATCCAAGCTACCCACTGTGTGTTATTATGTATATATATTATGTATGTTTACAGGCTTCAAAACAACCAACAACGTCGTCCGTCGTCATAATCATCGTCATCACCTTCTCTACTCGGCGCAACCACTGCCACACGGCACTGGTTTGGTTTCCCAAAAAAAAAGCCGTGTAACAAACAACCATTCATAATATGATCGTGACAGTGACACTGTTGTACATTTATGCTTACTAGTCTTCCCCACCATCCCTCTCTACGATAGGTTTGTATGTAACATACATTATAACCCATTTTTTCTCTTTCTCTCACTCTTCCTCCCTCTCTTGCTAGTTTCTCACTTGTAATTTGTAGACAAAAGCGTGAACAGGCATACATCACGATTTAACCTGACAAAACGTCAATTTAATAGTAAGCAAGTCAAGTATGGTGAAAGAAAATGGCATAAAAACACTAAAAGCAAAGTTTCGGTTGAGCTGGCTGGATAATAGAAAAATAGTGTCGTTCGTTCCTATTTTTCTTGTTCACACTTTCAGCCAAGGAAAGAGCACATGTATGTATGTATGTGTGTGCACACATAGGTACATACATTCAAACAAACTTACAAACGAAACGTCAACCAATAAGGAACGAACACCTGGTGACAATTTCTCTTTTGCTACGAACAACGATCACTGGACGTTTCTCTTCAAAACTTTCCCATGTCTGGCATGAAAATGGAGAGAAAAAAGAAAAAAGGGTATCCATCTCACTCGACGACACGACTCTCACTCACTCTCTCTCTCTCTCTCTCTCTCGCTCTCTCACTACATATTATATCACCTGTCTGGCAGCTTCATTTGCTGATAGAAAATTCAAATATTTAGCTTTCACTGTTTACATTTTTTGCATGCTTGTATTATAATAGCATTATAGACTGTGCAAAAATCCACCCTTTTCCCTTGGACATTTCACAATCAGTTTGGGAACTCAGCAGAGAGACGCCCGACACATTCAAAACGATTTTCTCTCTTTGGAGCCTACAACTTCATTCCTCTGTTCCTTTGAACAAAATAAATACACCAATCACTGCATTTTTCAAGCTTGTCCTATAAGCAGTTCCTCTTTGTAGTTTAACTCAATTTTGCAACTATTAAATAAACAGGCTATACATTTTTTTGGTATGAACAGAGAAAGAGAGAGAGAGAGCGCGCGTCATGCCGTTATATAATCCAACCTACCCAACATTCATTCGCTTCCCAATTTGTTGTATCTTTTGCAAAAAAGCTCTCTCTAATTGTTTCTTTTGCTCGTTTACCCTCCAAAGTCACGGCAGCGGTGGTTGTCGCAAAATTAGTGTGTGGTCGTTTCTATTCTTTTCTGCGTGGTGGAGAAGTTAACGTGTAGAGCAAATGTATGTATTATTATTACTACATTTTCCAGGTAAAATCGATTTTTTGCATGTGCATGTCTACTTAGAAGAGTACGCATTGTATTTTTGTCATATAACTAATAGCATTATGTCCTAGCTGACGTTTTCCTGTTTGAATGCTTCGTTTTTTCCCTTTTCTTTCGCTTTATACTGCCATGCCACCCAGTGTGCTTGTAATGGCAGTGTCTCTGTGATATTACGCTAGTGTTTGGTATGGATTATCGGTAAACATTTTTTTACTGAGCAAACAAACAAACTACATAATATTGTGTTCTTTCGATAAAGGTGAAAAATAGCCATAAAAGGAGTCTGCGTTCAGCCTTCCATCAAATGGTTTCTACCATTACGACTCTTCTTCTTTTCTCGTCGTCGTCGTCCTCCTCCTCCTCTCCTCTGATCTTTTAACGAACCTCTAGTTTTTATGATGATGGCGATGGTTTATGAGTGGCGGTGAACATTGAACAAAACACTAGAATATTTACTTGTTTCTTTTGACATCAATCTCTTTCTGTCCTTCATCTAGCAATTTAATATTTTAATGAGCTGTTATTTCCCTCACACCAAGCCATATTATTCCCCAGTAGGATTCTCATCAAAAAACGTCATATTGCCAAACGCAAGCAAATAAACAGAAGCAGCAGAAGCTGAATTAAACATAAGTATTAATAAAAAGACCAATATTTTCTCTTGTCACGTGAGTAGGTATGCAAAGTTTTTTTAATGCACATTATTGTATGCAGCAAAGGAAAACATTAGCCAAACTAAACAAAACCCAACTTGATTCTTTTCTCCATCTTTTCCAAGTAGTTTCGTAAAAAGGGAAAATTTTCATCAAACTTTGTACTTCTCAAGGTTAATATACTACTAATATGCCATACTACAGTACTGCTGCTGCTGCTGGCTTTGCGCTGACTGCTGGCAATTTCAAGCTTGGAATAATAAGTAAACACATACATACCTATACATGCACGCATCCAAATGAAAATTTCAGGTTCCACGAAGCATTTTCTCAAACGACAAGAAAAGATTTTATAGACTTTCAAAAAGTGTATTATACTCTCTCTCTCTCTCGTATCCTTTTTTTACTTTCCCTTGTCCAAGGCTTCATTTTGCTGTACACGGGCTTTTGTATATTTATACCTACCTATACACAAACAAAGTTAATTTTCTTGCCAGCACCCAGCCAACCAGACGGAGTAGTTCTTTTTCAATTAAACTAAAATAAGTATAAATATTAAACATTCACGGAAGAAAATAATTTGCTAAAACTTGAGTAAATAACTCTGATTTGTTTATATGTGTCTCAATTCATTTGGGCTTCTTTTTGCAAACAATACATACACTACACCACTGAAACTCGTACTTGTACACTTACAGGAATACCTATATACATACCCACATTGTATCCGACCATCCATCCATCCGTTCTCATTAACCAACAAAACTTCTTTTTTTTCTTCGTACTTTCTCTGTATCACTTTTCTGCTCAACCTTCCACTTGAATATAGTATGCTTTGTTGGCCTTACCAAGATGAAAACTTGCTTCAAAACTATCCAACAAAACAACCTGTTTGTTTTTTATACCCGTCATATTCGATAGGTGGTTGGGTTCGATACGAGATCATAAATAATAAAACGTCAGTTTTTTTTTGTTTTTTTTTTGTATGTGAGTGGGACGTGTGTACTTAGTCAATGAAGCAAAATGAATGTTTCTGTGCAAACATGGTAACTAGCAACTGAATAATAATAATAACAATAATATTGCCGTAAACTTCTAACATGATAAACTTTTATCAATATTAATTAGCCTACCATATGTGGTCCAAGGAAAGTTTTGCTTTTTTTCCTCATCATCATCAAGTAATATTATCAAGTATGCTGCTTCGGCTTCTACTACGGTGATGCGCGTTATGTGATGTAGTATGCTAGGTTGGATTAGACAGTTTTACATTTTATCCGTTTAATATCTCTTCCTCATGAATATACCCTATTACATCAAGTTATCTCAATAATTTAAATCGTGCATGCAAGTTAGCATTTATAAAGTAACAACATTAATATTAATGATGATGATAATAGTAATAATAATTATGATAATAATAAGAATAATGTGCTGGTACGTTGTTTAGACAACGTGCATGGATATACTAGGTGTTTTATGTGCGGATTGTGCAGTATAATAATAGAAAGCTACATTTTCTGTTACTTTGCTTTACCCCATTTTTACGTTTCTCATTACTAGAGTTTTTGCCAATGTTTTGGCGAAAATATTTCGAAAAAAATTTTTCTACTTCTTACTTTTGGCGTTCTTTTTTAATCCCATTAATTCGCCTGGCGTCATGTGTTGTTGTATTCCTTTCGTCATTGTCCTCATCGTCATCGTCAAACTCGTATAAGAAAAGCACCTTCTTAAACCGTTTCCGCATCTTGTCTGTGGATAAACATCTGTGACTCTTTCTTTGTGGCTTGTTGTGCTTCTCCGCTAATGGGATTGAAAAAGAGCCAGTGCTTTCTTGTCCAAGACGTGGTTGAAGATGGTGTTGACGAAGTGCAGGTGTGACAGTTGGAATGATGGTGCGAGTTATGACCGGTCCCGTCTCCGTGATGATGTCGTTTGCAACCTGATGAACATCCGCTTCCACTCGATGAGGATGGCTTGCGACGACGAAAGTTTGTCGTCAGGAGGAGGATTATAATGGCTGCATAGAACACCACAACCACCTGAAATATAGTTTTTTAAAAGAATTTTTTATATATCTGGTAATAAACAAAGTGATGCAAAATATGCAAAAGTGCAATATCATTCATTACTTTAGGTATATTTGTATGTATGTAAGTTAGTTTCATTTTTTGGGGAATAGGTTTTTTTATGAGAATGTGTATGATTTATTATGACAGAGTACTTGGAGTAAACATGATTGGTGTGCAAATGGGATTTCATGGCCATTGGTTGTAAGTAAGGTGATAATAGCAGAACGCTTAATTAAATAATTTTCTCTCTGTGAAATTCAAAATAAAATGTTGAAGTAAAGCAGAAGTAATCGCGAGCAGTACTGTTTTGAATATACGATCGGTATTATGCTGAAAGATTTAATGCTTATTGTGGTGTTATCTACTTCCCTTCTTCCACATTTGCTTTCCCATCATCATATTCATCATCGTCGTCAAACAGGTAGCTAAACAAACCACTCGTTGTTGCTATCTGCATCCAAATATTTAATATCTTGAGTGTACTCTTGCCAAAAGGATAAATAATTGTGAGGAGAGGAAAAGAGGAGCAAGGCTATTTTTAATTATGTTTTTCAGCCATCCGTTCCAGATATGACTCTGAAGTGAATATAAAATGAACAAGTAATTGTGTGGTGATGTTTTTAGTTACGTTTAGCTCATTTCTTCATGTTTTCAAGCATCACCACCAAAATTGAATACTCACACACATGCACTCAAGGATAGTGCGGAGAAATGGAGTGAATTATACAATGAATCTTGCACACTTTCACCACCAACAGTTCTGTCAGTGAATCAGAGAAGAGTACTTCAACTTGTGTGAACTTGTGTGTGTGTGTGTGTGTGTGTGTTTGTATGTGTGCTACAGCGAGAATTCCATCGTTCCTTAAAAACCAACTCGTTTAGTATTCATATTTTCACGCCAAAGAAGTGGTGGTCGTTGTGTAAAATATTACAAGCTATTTCATGGGTTTCCAAATCATATAGGTGGAAGGAAGAGGAGCAACAAGATTAGTGGCTTTGTTTAATAACGCGTAAATTCTGACAGAATTCCTGCATAGGTTGGTGGTCGTACATGTTTATATGAATGTATGAGTGTGTGAGCATGTGTGTCTTACTCTATCCTGGGAATCGCGAAAGCGGACCAAAATGCAAATAAAACAGACATGGAGGAACAGCAGATGGATACAAAGAGATAAGTTGGGAAAATTGAAAATTGTGCAGTTCTCTCGTCGTATAATAGCTTAATTTTAGTTGGAAAAGATCTCCTCTACGTGTGGGTGGGTGTAGTAGCTAGGTGTGTATACCCAAGTTTAAATAATAATCATACTATGTCTGTTGTGTGATCCACAGTTTTAACTCTGTTGTTAATTCCGTTCCAACTTATCCCGATATTTGCATTCCCATACTTCACATACCTAATCTACACTTTCCATTGCAGGAAAAAAACAGACCTTTATCGCGTTTTGTCACGGTGACGAGTTGTAATCGATCAAACAACATGGCAAAAGTAATGCAATTTCGTACATAAGAATTAATTTGGTTTTGCTACCAAAAGTAAAGTAAATTACCTAATATCTCTTCAACTGGAAGCAACTTTTGCAATTAATAGTACACGAACGAAGGTGAACAAAACGTTACAGGATTACAAAAAATGGCATACAAATTTCAGCTCATGAACCATATCGGGAAAAGCTACAGTGGAAAAATTAGATTGTGCAAACTTTAGGCAACCATTTATACACTATTAACTCTTTCAAGTGCATAAAATAGAAAGAGAGAGAGAGAGAGAAAAAGAGAAAGATATGTCTACTCGCTATTATACTGCCATCCCATATCTCTCTCCCTCTCTCTCTCTCTCTTTGTATTTTCCTCTCCAATATTTTCAACATGTACTAAATTACTGTATGAACTTCATTCTATTCAGATTCCATACCCAGCTAAAAGTACATTTTAAACGAATGAATGGCACTGGTGGAAATGTAAACCAAGCAGAAATGTAGAGTTGAAAAGAGAGAGAAAAAAAGTGGAAGAGGTTCATCTGACTGTAAGTAAGGAGGGGAAAAAGAACTAGCTTGTTCGATATCTCGGTGAAAAGTGATTAATTTATTGAACCAAATTTTTTCATGCAATGCATTTTTAGTTTGTGTGTATGTCTTTCAATATCGCATTACATGGAAATATGTTGCTACTAACGTACTATTACTGCTGCTGGTGGTGATGGTAGTTGGTAGTAGTAGTAGATGCTATAGTAATAATGATTTTAGTCAGTCGTCTGGAAGAGACGACGACGACGACGATAGTCTGTATTTGTATGCATTACATTTTCACGTATTGCTTTGCTGTTGTCAGACAAGAGGATAATGTTAGTGAGGCATTAATTAACCAGGGGAAAGTGAAACACATCTTTTCAATTTCACGCTTGTGACAGATGTTGGATTTTAAAAGGAATTTATCTGCAAACACACACACTCACACACACACACTGAGTAAAAATCCTTCTGAAACAGAGTAATAGTAACAGACTAACCTGTACCGTACCATATGCTGAGGTTGTCATTATTAGTGTTCCATTTATCTATTGTACAATTTATGTAGTCAGTGAAACATGTGGAGATTATTTTGCGACAAAAAAAACGGATTTTCGTTGAATGATCACCTAACTAAGTACTGGCATATACATATGTACATATATATAAACGTAAATAATACTAAAAAAATTGAAAAGATTTTTCAAACGATTTTGTATATAAATATACGTAAGTGGATGTCTATCTACCTGTGTAATTTATCTTGACGATTGTAAAAACTTGCTTTGATTTATTTATGCGTAGGTTGGCTAAGCAGGATTTCCACTTTTTGCACTGAAAGGGAAATCTCCATTGAATACTAATATGGAGGAATTAAAGCGTGAGTTTATTTATAAAACACAATAAAATTATCCTTCTCCAAACTCTCAACAGCTGCACAGGGAAATCATAAAAGAATATTTATTTGTTGTAATTTGTTTATGCTATTTCCTTCAAATGTCTGGATAAGCATTACTGTCAAATAAATAAATAAATATTATTATTATTAATTGACAATTCCTTCAGAAGAAACCACAAAAGATTTATTGTTGTGTCACAGAGGAAAGTATGCAAAGCTTATTTTATTTATTTAATATACCCATTTAAAAACCATTAGCCAGTTCCTTATAACTCATAATCTGAAGTAGATTTGTAATTCGCTGACGATGTAAAGAAGAAAATATTCAAATGCGCTTATGAGAAATTACAAGCCACTTTTTACTTCTTTCACTTTGCTCCTCCACTTTCCCTCCCTCGGCTTACAGAAGCCTCTACCTCTCTGCATAAAAAAATATTCTTGCTTAAAAGTGCCAGTGAACGTTTGCTCATAGCAGGAAATAGTATGCCTACGTGCACGAGGATTTTATGGATTCGTTTTAATAAATAAGGTCGGTCGTCGTAAGTTACTAATAACAGGGGAAGGTGTACACACAACGCTTGGAAAATGACAGTCAAGTACGCCAACGACAGTATAAATAAATAATGCAAGTCATAATGGTCCACAAAGCGGGACGGAAGCACGCAATCCAAATTACATACTTAAGTTGTTATATATGGAAGGTGCCTCTTTTCCTCACACACACACACAGAGAGAGAGAGAGTGAGTCAGTTCAGTTGTTGTGGCGAATAATAAAAAGTAGCAGAAATACTCACGTACATGATGATACTACCTACTTGCTGTACTAAATATGTATGTTGTACTGTGCGACAGGCGATCCTGTTTGTATTTTTTGGTCTTGCAATGACAACGACAGCTCATTATTTACACATTTCACCGCGGACACGTAGATATAGACACACTTGAAAAGGCTAGCTCTGGATTGTTGTACCAAGTTGTACGATAAAGGCAAATGCACCTACACAATAATAATATATGTAAATATACCCAGTTGGATTATCTTTTTTGGCGTAAAATGATGTTGTGGCAGCCCTGTAGGGCTATTTTATGCCACATTACCATCATCCTTCTCGAGTGCATCCGTATGTATGTATGTGTGTGTGTATATTTTTATTATGTGTATGCATTTATCTGCGAGAGAAAAAAACCTGTTTATTTTCAGTCACAAGTTCCAATGAAGTGTAACATGCAAATGATAGTAGAAGTAGTGGTGGTCGCAACTCAAGTACAGGAGAATGGAAGAGTCGAGTTGCGGGGAGCAATTTGCAACGCATCATCAGGGTAATGTGATAGGTGATGTTATGGAAAATATCATGTATGTCTACTCAATAGATTGTGAAACCTATTCTCGTGTTCAATTAGGCGAATAAGTACATTGAAAGCAGTATGCTCTCAATTTATGTGTGTGAGAGAGACAGAGAGAGAGAGAGAGTGTATGTGTGTACCTGGTAGAAAAATGTATTTACAACTTCAGGTTTATAAAATTTGTCAGTTTATATTCACACTTGACTAGTACAAGATAGATAATAGGAGGGAAATATACAAGTGTGTGTGTGTGTGCGATGACAGGGAAAAGGAAAAGAGAAAGTGTGTGATAATGTGTGTGAAACTGGAAGAAAAGAGGCAAAGATTGACACAAAAGGCAAGAAAATTATGTGTGCATTACAAAACTGCACAATTCAGAGTGTATATCATTTTCTCTGATCTATTCAGCCAGCCAAGTTCAGCTACTGCCTTTGCCCGATACTCTGTACTTAAAACTTTCTTCAGCCTACCATTAAGCCCATCGTTGATTCATTCACTTTCTCTGGATTTCCATCTCTCTTTTTCTCACTGTCTCTTTTACACACACCTTTCCTCCAAAAAAAACTTAACAGCAGTTTCGTGATAGTGCTGATGATGATAATGATGATGATGCCTACACCCCGTTTAACTGACACACAAGAGTACTTTTTCCCTTGGTTATAGGGTAACACAGAGTGAGCAGCTGAAACGGTTGCAATTACCACTTCCATACAAGATCATATAAGTAATTCAAGTAAAAATTGTGTGATGGTGGTTGGGCTTCTATTTTTTCCCCTTTTCTCTCACAGCAGTCAAGCGAGAGTCTTCCCTTTCATTCTGTTTGGTTGTAGCGTGGCAATGTACACTTATGAGTGGTGTGGTGGTGGTGGTGGCGCTAGAACAGCTCATACATACGTATGGAAACAGTCTACATATAAATAACCCATAAGAGATGTTAAAAGCAGCTGAATTTACAACTTTGGAGAGCACTCTCTCTTTCCAGCTATTCTCTACTTTTCGGAAGCTCTTACCTGCACTACTTCTTCTCCTTTTTTCCTCTTTCTCTCTCTCTCTCACACTTGGGGCTTTATGTGGTTCGCCCACATTGCCACATAAAATATGCAACCAATCAGCCACTCAAGTTATGTATCTTTCTACTAGCTACGCATATTTATACCCGCTACAATACGGACTTCCCTTGTATCTCTTCTTGTCAGAAAAGCGAAGAAAAAAAGGCAGTGGCAATGGCAAAAAGAGAGGAAATCAAGTATACAGCCAAGGCTTCAAATAAAAGACAAAATTTTCACATTTTGCCTGCGCCGTCTTTCATTTTCACCCAACTAATGAAAAAAAGATGACAAACAAATTCAAATGGCTCTCAAAAACGCAAAAAGGATAAGATAAAGAGCACCAGCCAGCTACTCATTCAGCTTCACCGTTTCTGAAAAATAATAATGATAATAAATATAGAGAAAATTCCATTGAAAAAATACATAGCATCCACTAATCCTACCATTTTCTAAAAAAAATCATCGTCAACAGTTTTTTTCTAAATAAATTGTAATACCCTTTTATACCTTCTTCTTTTCATTCCCACATTCTCCATCCCCACTTGAAAATAAACTTCCAGTACTCTATTCCATCTATGTCTTTTTGTACCTGCAAGTGCACACCTTCAATTGCGCAAATGAACTTATTTACGTGTAAGAGTAAAAATTCTTGGATTACTTGTACTTGAATTTCTACAGAATTATTTTTATTTTTCTTCTTCCTTTTCAGAATTAACGTATACATAATTTTTATGAATCAGTGCATTCAGCAGAAAGATGGTACTAGTTTTATACAAAAATAATAATAAAAATATACTAAGATTGAAGCAGTTAATAGGTGGAAAAAATATCGTTAATACAACTCACGCATTTATCATTCTCTACATAGTTCTTTTCACATCTGGAATACGAATGTGCAACAACATCGTCATTATCAGCAAAACCTAAAAAAAAGCTATTTCCCCGTTTTGTCTACTTGAAGCATCTTTTCTTTTTCACGCTACTTCAACTTGTTATGAAGATGCTTGTTGTGGTGGTGGTGGTGATAATGGTGGTATGGTGTTAGCTGAGGTAATGTATATATATATGGTAAAAAGATGCAAAATAGAAATAGGTAAGGGTATTCAAATCTTGTTTGGAATGCATGTTCATGCGGGTAGCGTTGGCGATGACGATTATTATCATTATGGCTGCAGCAGATGCATAGACATCTAGTTTTTTAATAAAACTCTTTAGCGCTTTTCTTATTTTTTCCCCAGTCGACCAAGTGATATATAACTTCATTTTTAAAATACTACCTGCACACCTCTCCTTTCACAAACGTTTACACCTAACGGGTATCTTTTTCTGCTACTTTCCTTTCCTCTATAATAAAATAAAGTATAATAAGAAGGACGCTAATAACATGAAATATTGCATAGCTGACGAGTCCCACACTAGTAGAGTGGTAAAAATGTATTTCTCGCTTTTAGCTTGAAAAGCACAGTATTATTATTATTATTGTGAGAGTTTTTGAAAAATATGTTTTCATTTTCTTCATCCTCTTTTTTGTAACTTTTCACAAAATGCAGATGCCATAACTAGGCACACACAAGCCACACTTTTGGTTGGAGTGGGTATAGAGTGCTGCTGAGAGAAGCTCCCACTACCACTACTTCTTAAGCACAATTACTACTGGCATTTTCCTCTTGTTGGCTTTTTCGTTTCTTTTAAGATTTATGCATGACAAAATAAATGAACCCTCTTCTACCTGTCGTGTGGCGCGCTTACAAGTTGAATTTAAGTCCATTTTTATGAATGTCGAGCTAATAATAACGTGAGCCTATTAAGAATGACGAGATGTGAAGGTGTAAACAGAATATATATGCTGCTGCTGTGCTGCTAAGATAGAAGAAATGAAAAGGAAAAGAAAGATGAAGAGCAAAGTGGAAGAATCTCTGTTTTCCCGAGATGAGAAAATATAGTGCTTAGAGAGAAAGAGAGTTTGTTCGGAGCATCACCAAGTCGTTGGCTTCCATGTCACTCCTCTCGTTTTTGTTGATTAGATCTTTTTTTTTTATTATGGTCCTCTATATTTTCATACGAATAAGCAGATCGAATATCCTGTACGTCTACACTTGCATGCGTGTCTTTATACATATATATGTATGTTTCCTTTCTGTAGAGGGCTAAAATGACGCAAAATTTTAAATGTATTTACAATACGGAAGAGAGCACATTACACAGGATATATATACCGGGGCACAGCAATTCATAAACATTATGAATATTTCAAGAAAAGTCTGTAAAGAAGCATCGCCGCTGCCACCACCACCGTCACCACCACTTCTGCTGTAAAAACTACTAGCTGAGAAAAGTCACCGTTTTTGAAAATGATTCATAAAATCTGTCAGAGACGTCACTTGGATGAGAATGTTGCTTTTTTAAATCAAGTGGTAGTAGTAGTATAATATACGATAATAAGTTTTCTATAATATTATCATATGAAAAAGGACACTGACGCTGCTACTATTACTACTACTACTCTGTGTGCTGATTCGCGAGTATCGTTTATATTAAACATACTTCTTCCAGAAAAGCATATTCTCTTCCTCCTTTTCTTCTTCCTCTACAAAGTTTCCAGATAGTTTTTTTTCTCAGCTGAGCACACGATATACAAAAAAGAATTCTTGTCAAACGGTCTCAAGTCTTCAACTCAAGAAGATTAGAATGATATGGCAGGAGGCTTATAAGAATGTCAGATGCAGTAAAATGATGAAAAAATAATAATTCTCCAACTGCGTGTAATATATAGAAAAAATACTGCGAAGACGAGCACAACACGTATATTATGTCTGTTAAAATTAACTTGGCTGATTGCCGCAATATTCTCTTGTGATCTCTGTGTCATCCTCTTTCGTTTGCCACGTTGCAGTACATAGAGCCTTCTCTCACATGCACACACTTCTCTCTATGTCCCAAACTAATATCATCATCGTCATCATCATCATCAACATCATCATCGTGCCTACCAAGTTAAAGGAAATGATTACATTATTATTACTATTTGCTTTGCCACACAGCTTTTATCTTCCTAGAATGTACTGGTGAAAAGCCCAGCAGAAAAGAAAGAAGACTGCATCTCCTCGATGATTCTCATTTCGTATTAATTATGTTCTAAGCCTTTTGTTTACTCGAGCATGTATCCAACAGCAGGCAACCAGGCAAGGTGGTGTAGTGGTGGTGGTAGGTATTAGGTATTATTATTATACATACTGGGAAAAGGTGAGGAGGGGAGGGAGTGAGAAGAGAGAGAGAGAGATGACGATATATGCTCTATCCGAAATTTAGTGGAAACGTGTGCTTGCAACTTTTGGTGAGAGTAACCTCTATTGTTGCTGTGTCGTGAGTGCGTTTGTTCTTTTTTTTAATATGCCATGATTATTATTATTATTATTAAAAGGAACTGGTCAAAGGAGAAAATAGGACAGAGAGTCATGTACATATTATTATTGTTGTTATTAATATTATTACAAGAGGCTTTGCTAAGGCCCATTATTTTAATAATAGGAAAGAGAAATATTAATAATAAAGAGAGTGAAAGAGATATGATAATAATAATAATGTGCGTTAGTGGTAGGAAATTGCAATATTGCTGGCAAGTATGTGCTAAGCATAAGTGGTGGAGTGACAGAGGGAGAAACGTGCAGGAGAGAAGAGATACAATAAATGACTCCATTTGCTCTTTCTGCTTTGCCGGTCCTTTTCTTTTTCCTGCTCATCAAAAGGAGACACGTCTACCCTAAAGGCATTATGAGTTGTCACCGAAATCGGAAAGGACGGGAAACGTAGATCAAGTAGAAATGCTCTGTTCCTTTCTTCTCTATAGAGGAAAAGAGAAACAGACAGTGAGTCAAGTAGAAGTGTCAATATATTCCTGTGTTGTGCTGACTTTCCCTTGCATTTATTTATTTATTTATGTATCTAAATAACTTGCCTTAACTACAACAGCCCAACTACCGAGTTCATTTTATGCCTGGCATGCCTTTTCTCCAAACAGCTACGTGTGTGTATCTAACCCTATTTATTGAGTGACAAAAAATATTATGGGGCGCGTGTCTCAATGCAGCAGCAGCAGCGGTAGTGGCAGTGAGTCGCCTAATAACTCATTACAAAGTCACCACACACACGTTCGCATTCGCTTACACATTTTTCGCGTTAGAGAGAAAGATACTTTATCTAAACACAAATAACAACAATACAACTATAACTAATATTTGCACACAAACATATACATTATTAGAGAGCAGCGTACCTACACACAAAATGCATTAATGTACACCTAGATGCCCAAAACTTTTTGTGTATAATATGGCGATACACTGATGTAATAATAATAACAAAGGAAGTGGCAGAGAGTTGTATAATGTGCCTTGAAGAATCTTTTTGCGATACGTAAACTACGTTGGTCGCTGTTACATACTCTATAGTTGGACTACTGTGCTTTCTCTGCCCAGACCAGAAGAACATATTACTATATGCATATATGTACATATATACTTGCACACAAAGTTTGCCTATAGGCATAAAAATATGTGTGTGTACAGAAGAAAAAGCCGCTTACTTGGTGGACGTCTTTTTTCCTGAGGGATAATAACGACACAGAGAAAGAGTTGGGATTGTCAATGGAAATAAAAGTGGCTTTCTGTCGTGCATACTAAAAACGAGGGTTTGCTGGATGGAACACTAGTTTTCCCTTTTCGTCCATCCAAAACTACTACCGCCACCACCAACACACCACCACCACGCTGGCATACACATCCGTTGAGTCAGTAGACAGTTTTACAGAAAGCTACCAATAGCTACAACCATACAAATGTACATACACACAGCAATGAGAATGTAAAAGAGGAAAAGAGAAAGTGGTAACAATATTATACATTTTTAAGATATACATACATATAAACTGACTGAAAAAGAGGGAGGGAGAGAGAAAGATGAAAGTGTAAGCTTTTGCTCTGCATCAACACCACGCTTTAGCATGAACAGTGGCAAGCAGCATCAAGAAAAATACTAATACTTACTGCTACTTCCAACAACAACGGTAGTCATGCTTAATGTATTAAGGCATTAGTTACATGTAAACTGCCCTTATAATATTTACTGCGACTACCCTTGCTAGTAGATGAAAGGCACATTCAATTTTATAGTGCATATGGCCAGAGAATGAAAATATACTGCACGTGTGCGTTACCTACACTTTTACCTCTGCTTCTTGGTAAAAACGCACAAATAATAATAATAGTACTATTCCCAGAGTATCATTGGCATTACAATAAAAATAAATAAAATAAACTGAGCTACAGTCATTCCGTCTCTCTCTCTCTCTGTCTGCATATACTTACAATAATATTAATAATGTGTAGTTACACAGTCATAATACAAAATGCAAGTTTGGTGTGTGTGTGGTGCACTTGCCCAGAAAGCAACAGCTTTTATGGAGAGGCCAAAATAAAGTAATGTTATGGAGGAGAAAGAACCTTCAGATAATGCATACTGCTGCTATTGGATCAGTTTATAAACATTAATTTCGGATGACGGGACAAAAAAGGTGGTACGCACGTGAGTAGAGTAAAGCTAATATAGTTAAATGCTTTGCGTCACACACTTGTATATCAAGTTAATAGTGTATATACCTAGCTGCCAACTGTACTTCACATTATTATTATTATTACTGTTTTTAGCCTGCAAGCACTACCACTACTTTGTATACAACAGCAAAACAACAGAAAAAACTACCTCTCTTTTCTAAAGAGTAAATAAAATTTTCAAATGTAGATAGAACATAGGGAATGGAAGGAGGACAGAGTAGTAAAAAAAGCTACTAAGTAGTAGGTTGAGAAGATGCACAGAGAAAGAAGGGAAAGTAAATATCAAAGCAAAAGATATACAATAAAGAGGCGCGCACAGGCTTTTATACAAATAACCCCGCTTGCTCATAAACCTTTTGTCAGAAGGGAAAGCAAGCTGGATGGGTACACCCATTTCTATCTAATTTTTATGTTTACAACGACGATACACTTGGTGTATGTATATGTACATGTATACGTACGTAACGTACTTACTCTCTGGTTAAGCCTGCCTCTTCCTCTTTTGTGCGTTTCATGTGCATTATTATAGTATTATGGATTTTCATTACTTTGTTCCTTATGCCTCTTTGCTTTGTTGTTTCTGCGTCTCAGTCAGTCAGTCAGTCAGTGATAGTAATAAATGCTGGTATTCTTTCTCTTTCTCTCTCTCTCTCTCTCTTGTTCTCTTTTTTTCTTTCTCTCTGTCTCTCACTCAACAGCGGAAGAAAGCAACAAAAAAGATAGAGGCTTTGTTATAGAATAAACATAAAATTTTTATGCAAAACACTTTTCCCAATCCAAAATTGGAAAAAAGTGTACACTCTGGCGATATTGTTGTACAAAATGTACTAGGGTCCAT
>JAHZMT010005520.1:0-11053 GCA_027743785.1 Sinhomidia bicolor
CATGTTATATTCATGATCGACTGGAATTATTAAAGAGCTTTCCACTTTATAAAAGCTGGATAGACGATGATGATGCTCTTGTGAATCGGTCTCTTTTTGATCGAGACATGATCGTCAAATTCTGGTGATGGGGAAAAGAATAAGCATAACACACTCGCAGAGAGAGAGAAAAAAAAAAGTCTACAGTATATTAAATGGAGACATCCTGGTAGATGTGCGGGTACGTTGAAATAATACTACTTTTGTATTTTTTAAACCCCCATTAAGCTAACCTCTTTTTTAGCTTTACGAGCCAAGGAAATTGTTGTTCCATATGTAATTTTTACTCGTTTCCGTTGAAATATCGATAACAAATCCGAAGTAGACGGACAAGAACGAGAGAGAGAGTATTTTTTACGACAAGACAGGACTACATTTTTTGAGGTATGTCCCGCTTAGGTCAAATTATTTGAAAAAGTATACCTACCTAAATATATATTCTCCGGTTTTTTTCTCCCCGTACAACTACTGGTAGCATATTGTATTCGTTACCCCATACTTGAAAATTTTAAAACGTTGCGTATTATTTCACAAAGTTGATACTAATGATGATATTTAAGCGAGCGAAACAATTTATTTTATAGAATGTATGTCAACAATTTCTGAAGCTCAAGTATGATGCTTTGTACTGGCTACAGAAAAAGTACAACATAATAGTATGTCGCAAGTCGATGTTAAGTATCGGTATTGTGGTGATGCCATATATTATTTACCGAAAAAAAAGATTAGGATAGATATAGGTATATATAAATCCAAGCTTTAGATTTGATGGGTAAAGTATAAAGGTGAATTGACTAGTATTGAATCTTACACAACGTATGGAATACATGAACTTTTTTCATATGTCCAAGTATTTTTTAGTTAAACTTTCTCATTGCTTGGTTTCATATGTATTTAAATACAAAAAGAAAAATGAACATTATACAATCGGTCTGACTAATAAATAAGAATATTTGATATTGGTCTTTTAAAAATGGTTGCCCTTTATAAATATTACTTGTACTGTTCTTCAAACATCAATACTTACTTTTTTGAATACGAGTAGGTCATATTACATTTATATGAATATGAACGTAAGACGTAAACTTTTACACAAAAGAGAAACAGTGAAAACTCAACAGTTTTTTTTATCATGTCCTGCTTATTTTATATGCACAACAGTTTTAAAATTATTTTCCCCTTTCGCTCTGATACTTTTTTTTCTTTCAACAAACATCAAACACACCCAATTACAGTATTATATTTTATAACATTGTTTCATGCATGTAATACTAGTGCAGCATGTTTGCACATCTATATGCTTTCGGATGCTCATATAAATACACACACATCCACCAGTTGCGTAGAGTCGGTATGTTTGTCTTACAAGAAAATTTCCCCTATAAATAGGTAGACCTGTCAGTAGACTTTGATCAGTTTGCAACAGTCCTCTTCCGAGTTTACTACCACCACCACCTCCTCCACCTCTTCTCTCCGCATCATTTTTTGTTTACTCGTACAACTTATACTTTTGTTGTTTTGTGTTGTCTTGTTCCTTTCTGAGGGACCTGTCTCGGAAAAGTAATATCAGTGAGTGACTACGTTTAATCTTAATACAAAAGCCAGCAACAGTGCACGGCATACTTCAAATTACCATTAACCAAAGTTTCAAATATCCTATGCGTCTGTAAAAAAAGCGGAAAAAGATTATTAGGCTTCTTTACTTCTCTTGCCTCGCCACCGCTGATTCTGCTATTGTTCTCTCATATAGTCGGCATGTGCAGCGGAACACGATAGGAAACAACTGTGCGTATTCAAAAGTAGCAGTAGCACCGGTGCTGAAAGAAAATTGTAGGGCCTAAGGCCGCCGTTTTCTAAGAGAGGAAAAGCGAAAGGACAGAAAAGAAAAAAAGGAAGCTTTGAAAGATCTTTAATGCAAGTATCAACAGTCTCCAGTGAATCGAGGAATTAAAGTTTTTAATGGGCACATACACAGACAAAAAGGGGAAATAAGCAAAACGATAGTCGAAGAAGCACAAGGAGCAAAAAGCAATAATGGAGAGAAGAATAAAGAAATAGTAATAATAATAGAGATAGGAAGAACATCTTTAATGCTCTAATACATACGTAGCGTAAGGAAAAATAAGCTAAAGGAAAAGAGCGGCTTAAAAAACTACTACACCTACGTTTCCTCCTTCTTGTCTTGTGTCGTCGGCGGCGGTGTTGTCTAAAAACAGTAGTAGGTTGTCAGCGTATTTTATGTTTATATAGTGGTAGCCAAGAAGGGCAAAGGCAGACATTATCATTGCAGTCGAGCCAGCAATCGACCAACGCAATTGTATAGGTATATACTAGTTACATTAGTAAACCATTACTGTTGTAGAATGTTCCATCCGGCACTCCTTCGTGAAAGGCGAGATGGTACTTTATACCCTCCGTCACCATTATTATTATTATTTTGCAAGTTTGCCTGTTGTTTCTCCATATTAGAGGAACAAGGAATAACTAACGTGTAAAAAATGGAGTACTTCTGTCAGTAAGTAAACGTCCACCTTTTGCTCTTTCTCTTTTGTGTTTTGTCTTAAGTACGTGTACTTTTACGTTTTCTTTATGTGGCTGCTTTAGATGTTGAAATGGTTCGTTTGATTATGGTTCTTTCACCATATTACCATCTTTTGTCCGCCCGCATATATGACTTTATGTTGTATTACGGAAGCACATACATACGCACAAAGGCTCATTCATGACTCATGAAAAAGTTTCACCCAGCTTAACTCGTGGTCTTATACTTGTTACGGTAGCTTAGAATCTCTTTTCACGTTTAAGTAGCGTATTCTTTGTGTCTATACACCTTTTTCCTTTGTTGTTTCTTGCGTAAAAGAACAAACCGATTTCATTTTCTCATCTTGTTACCTCCAACTGCAACACTAAAAGTGTATTAAATCCTATGGTGAAAGCGTTTACTTTTGAGCTTGCAGAAATGTGAAAACGAAATTCTGATTTCTTTAAAATATATTATTAAGCTTGAGTTGATGTTATTTTTGGTGAAAGTGGAAATAATACTTTGTATTTGACGACGGGATATCAATTGTAGAATCAGAGGTTCCTACTGCTTTTGTTGCTCCATGATTTCACAATGGGGAAATTAAGAAAAGACCGGAAATGAACATAGGTATACTTATACAGCTTTTTTTATTCCTCATTATATTATTTTGTAGAATAATCAATTCCTCTTTGTATTCTCTGTTTAATAATCGCTTAGTGTTATGTTGTTTTAACAAAAAGAAGGGTCGAAAGAAAGATACATTTTTGTCTCCTTCCCTAATATATTATTTTAGCTTTGACGCAACTTGGCCAATACTTAAGTTATATTCAAACAATACTTTTATTTGCACATATGAAGTTGCTCATTTTGATCATACTTTTTATTGGTGTTTTAATCACAAGGTACAATTGACTACAATCGAGTACATTTCCGATTTCAAAAGGACAACAGACTTTCTCCTCACAAAAGTCCGGACCACTACGATGTTGAATGTGAACAGAACATCCAGTACTACACGTCTACCCACATGAAGCACACGTCTTACTTCCAACTTGACACAATCTCATTACATGTACATATAAGAATCCCTATCTGGAAGACTAGTGATTTAGTTGTTTCTTTCCTATAAACAGCAAGTCACTAGACTTTCCTTATGGAGTTTCTTAATATTCAACGAAAACTTTGAGTCTACAAGAAGATGCATTGGAATTTTCTCTACTCTACCCATCACGTACGACAACAAGGTATGTATGGACGTGACGAGATCAAGGCTAGTTGTCTGCAGAGGTACAAAAACCTTTTTGTAATTTGACAAAAAGAAAAGTAATTTGACATTAACTTGTAAACAGAATATTTGATTTGATGCATATCATTTTTGGTGATAAAATTGGTTTAGAGATACGATACGAAATTGGATAGATTAAGGCATAAAAAGCCTAATTATTAGAATATTCCAAAATGTTTTTATTATAAGTAGTAGGTGCTTTTAAAATATCGATGACCCTGGACATTTGGATGTACTTTTATTTATTTCGCATGGCCATCCGGAATATTTTTGAACATTTTAAACCGACACAGGACACGCAGACAATGTTCCCTTACGTTCATTCTGGAAAATTCCTTACTCCTGGAAAGCTTTCACAATTGGCATATTCTGGACATTTTGAGATTTTCCATCATTTATTCTGTTCACACACTACAACAATAAAGAAGTACCTACATAGCTTTAATTGACTGCTGAAGAACTTGTTGAAGAAACACAGAGCACATGCGTAACTAACAAAACTATAGTTAAAAAGCAAATATTTATAGCCAGAAATTTACTTTCTTCCAAATTTATTTAGTCTTAAAATTTTTAAATAACTGTAATATTACGTTATTCTGCGTATAATGAAGTTATTTAGCTGTAGGATTACTAATTATATACTACAAACTACAATATAATAATATGACGTGTGTCATATTATTTCCACATAAAAATGACATCCCATCATAAAAATTCCAAAGAACAAAACCCTAGAATGAGCAGTGCTGCTTGTGGATATGCCATTGTATTTCTCCTGGCAAAGAAAAATGTATTTTGTTTCTGCTTACGCTTATTGTATTAGGATAACTACCTATTCCCATCCCATTTCGCATGCTCTACTTTTACTTTATTAAAATGAGAAGGAAAATTGATGATGAGGCATATAGCATCACATCGTCGGCTCACTTGGGGTGAGCACAACAGTTTGATAAGAGAGGTGTAAGTATACATGTCAAAACAGTATAAATCAATAACATCATCATCATATGTCGCTGTCTCCACACAATATAATATGCTGTAGTTTATACAACATTAGTTAGAATTAGTTTGTGTATGGACTCGAAACAAGTTTGTCTTGTTGAGTACATCCCTGTATCCACATTATATATTATAAAAAGATTTACATTATGTCAATAGTCTTTAAGTTAGTCCGAGAACCTTTTTGGCTCAAATAAATATTCTTTTCCAATACAAGAGCCATTTACTGTTAATACATTTTTAATGCCTATCGCCACATTAAAGTAATTTTAGTAATAGACCGTTGGAGTTGTATGAAGACACACCTTTGCAGCAAGCATGTAGCAACACTGTAAGTTTTTTTTAACCTATCTAGCAGTACAAAAACGTAAGGACACACTGTGCATGGAATTGTAAAATAATAAGACTGCAATGCATGCTATCATATGAAGATATATTTTGATTCTCCTGAATAAACATACCTGAGACATCTTGTACGTGAAGGGTGAAAAAAAGAAAGCTGGGAAAGTACACGTCATCTTTTGCACCGTCAAAAAAATAACAATATATACTAGTACATAGTAATATATTTATTTTTGCTGTTCATATGCCGTCCTCTTGGCTTATTACTATTCAGATATGTAAATTACTATTGAACATCAGCCAAATGTAATTACTGTTGCTATCATTTCATATTATTTTTCTCTCAAAATTTTCAGCATTGCGACAAATGGGAGGTATATTTTATGTAGTTTAATCATTACTACTAATTTTTATATTTTATGACCGTATAACAGCAAGTTAACCAGGACGTTAAGAGGGTAAGGATAATTGTGATGATGACGATAATACCACGAAACATGCTTTCCTCCAATGTGAGCTTTTCATTTCAAAAAGCTGACAAGAATCTGACTGCATCAAAAATCAATCCACATGATATGCTAAAGTAAACATAAACTAAGGAGCAAGATTAATGTATAGATTGCATATTAACGTATACCTTTTTTCCTTAGCGCTACCACCCCTGGAATATAGTTATTAACTCTTTACAAAATAGGATCAAATAAAGTAACAACTACTTAAATTGAAGGTCTCCTCAAAAAACGTGGCAAACAGTTTGTATGCTTGTAAATGTTTTACGGTTAAGAGATGCTTTACAAAAAAATTGAAGTGAACTCTTTACCTACAAAGACGCATGAATAAAAGAGACAATCCGATAAAGCATAGTGTAGCCCATCGTCGTCAGTCACTCGTGTCTTCTCCTTCATTTTTTAGTCATGGAGCTGTCATCTGCAAAAAACACGCAAGTTGTTGGTGAGAAATACGTCGAGTCAAGAATGCAGTATAATAATGAAAGGCAAAAATGACGAGTCGTTACAAGTACAACACTTTTTTGTCTAGGTTAGTTAGTATATATTAACTCTTTTTCTCGCAGAAAATGGGTGCTGTATGTACATGTGCAAATTCTTTCCTAGTGATGATATGCACAGGTAACGCCTACCTGCTTTTGTTCTTATGCATGACGATGATATCGCCGAAATTACTATTTTCTTGTTTCTTCCTGTCATAATGGCAAAAAAGTTCCTGTGTATTGTTGTTGTTTTCCGAATTTTTATTTGGGATATTATATCTTTCTCTTGTTGGGGAATAAATGTTGTATACAGCCGCTTTCTCTACTCTTTTTGCATGTACTTTTTGCATGTACTTTTTCTACTGCCGCCCGCCAGTCACCAATATCGTAGCCAGTTTTCTCTCCAACTTTTATGCCCGTCTTCATTTAGTCAACTGGCTATTAAACGCTTTTGCCATAGTCTTGCCATGTCCCAGCAGGAATAGAAATTTTTAATGCCTAGATGATGACGACTTGTTATTTTGGAGGTCACTCCATTTCATGTGTTAAAATTTTGTTGAAAAAAATACTTTTGTCTCATTTTGCTTTTGTTGAGGAAATGAGGTGAAAGAAGACTCGCTTTGTTTTCCATTAAATTAATTTTTTTGTTTTCACGTGCAAAAATATTTTTTTAGTTATATAACAGAACGCTGCAGCAGCTTAAAAGTTTCCTAATTTAATCTGACCTAGGCTTTGTGTTAAAGTGACATTATGCAATTTTAAGTTTTACTCTTAACATTAACAAAGTAAAGGGGTTAAATGGGCAAGTATATTGATTACCAGGTAAAGCATGCCGATGAAGAATCTGAGAAACCAAAAACTTTGGAGGATGTGCTGGAGTCAGTGGGTAACATTTGTACAAATTTAATTGCTGTGTGCATTTGACACTTTGCAGCTGGTTTTGGAAGTCATTATATCTAAAAATGGCTATAATGACTGTGCTATCCGAAAATACTTTGTTAAGCATTATTAACCGTTTAATTTTTGGCAGGGGATTTTGGTCGCTTTCAATGCCTCATGCTACTCTTCATTCTATTCTACGAGATTCCAGCTGGCATGGTCGCATTCTTACCGGTGTTTGTGGGTAGGTGAAACTTTCTTCGTCTAGCTCTCTTTCTCTTTTCTGCATATATTATTTAAAATTAATTACTCTGTGCTCAATATGATCAAGGGAAAATACCAAAGACATGGAAGTGCATCTCCTCAGGAAATGACTCTGTGATGTTGATGAATTCTGAAGAAATTTGTTCCTGTAATGGAACACGGTATACTTTAACATCTAGTATTGTCTCTGAGGTATTTTACCCAATATTCTGTGCTGAACTTTGTGGTGATTGTACAGGGATTTCTTTTTATTCTTTTTATTTTTTACATTTTTATTTGCCTAACTAGGTAATTATGAATTTTCTTGCAGTGGGAATTGATATGCGAATCATCATGGGTGGTAGACTCAATTACAACTTTTCAAATGTTTGGAATGTTTTTTGGCAACACAATACCTCCACAACTTTCGGACTGGTATAAATTTGTTTCTCATCGTCAGGAAATTTTCTCTGTAGTAAAGAAACGACAGATAAGTCATATCAATGTTCCCATATGAAATTAGGTACGGAAGGAAACCAACATTTATAGGTTTAATTTTTACAATGGGTTTGGGGCAAGTTGGAACAGCCTTGGCTATAAACCCATACTTTTTTGCTCTTTCTCGGTTTATTTGTGGAGTCGGTCTTGCAGGTGGTTATATGACCATTAATGGAATTTATGCAATGGAATTTTTGACTCCAAAATGGAGGCAACTCGCTGGATGCCTTGGCCCTCTTGGAGAGGGGGTTATGCTGTTAGCCATCTTAGCGTACCTTATTCAACCCTGGCGACTCTTGGTATGGGTCACAGCGTTTCCTTTCATAACAATAATATTCATTGTACCGTAAGAGCAAATTAATATACGCATATTGTTTTCAAAATTTGAAAGGATTATTTTAAGCAGGAAGAATACACCATATATGTAATTATATACAGTTAAACTTTTTGAATTCTGATTTTTTTAGTTTTCTTCCAGAAAGTCCAAGATTTCTTCTTAAGCAGAAACGTATTAAAGAGGCGGAAGGAGTGATTCGTTATATAGCCGGAATAAATGGAAAAGAAGTTCATAATCTTGATATTTTGCAAAAAATTGCTGCTCAAGAGGGAGATACCACATATTCTCGGTTTTCGTACCTGGATTTGTTTCGAATGAAGCACTTACGAAAGAGGACTATTGTATTTATTGGCATTTGGTTCTGTTGGGCACTACAATACTTTGGAATAAGTTTCAACGTTAAAAATTTCGGAGTAAATCCATATCTCATGCTGCTGCTACTTGGTGGCGCAGACAGCATTGGGTTCCGGGCTTCACTGCTAGTAAATGACCGGTAATTAATAATTTAAATCCATGTATGTAGTTTTACATTGTATTCCTTTCATTAGGTGTAGTTTTTGGTGAACTGAAAAACGTTTCTTTGTTTCAAGCATGGGACGGCGACCAACTTTAATACTTTTTAACGCTATTTCAGCAGTTTTCTTCTTGAGCTTAGCACTCATTCAAGTAATTGTGGGTTTGGACGGATTACAAACATTTTTTATTGTGCTTGTTTTACTTGGAAAGCTAGGAGTTGCAGGAGCACGATCACCCATTAGACTGCTGACAGTTGAATCGTATCCAGTGTCGATACGCACTATGGGGTTTGACATTGCTTATGTTTAATTTTATTGAACATTTAACCTACGTTGAAATTGCATGCTGATAAAATCCCTCTTATTACATTTTTAGTTTTGGCATGGCACGAATATCGGCTGCGATAGGTGGACTAATAGCACCTCAACTTGCCTACATAGGAACAAGTATAATAGTAAACATTGACTATTGGCTCACAATATAAAATGTATGTATAAAAGTGAAATGCTGTATTTATTATTTTGAATTTTATTTTTTAAAAGTGTTCCCCTCCATCCCACTTTTTACTTTTGCCATATTGGGAATCATGGGATCTTTAATAGCACTGCTATTAACGGAAACAGGTGGTAAACCGTTAGAAGATAATATGCATGCAGCTTCAGCAAGTAATGGAAAGGTGGCCCCGGTAAATTCAATTAGCAAGAAGGTGGCTAACGGAATTAAAACTAAATTACCACCAAAAAAAATTGTTCTAAAACGCTCAAATTCGTTTTAGTCAACTTAAAATCGTTTTGCAGTACATACGATCTGATAAAAATAGTAGGTTAAAAATGTTTGAAAATTACCATATTTTTTATACTTTTAATTTTTTTGAAAATATAAATTTCACTTCATATAATATTTCATTATTAACGTTCTATTAATTACTCTTTACCTTTGTCTATTCATTCCTAAAATATTTAAAACAGTTGTGACACCAGACTCCACAGCTGGTATAATCTGAGAGCCACTCTTTTCACAATCTTCATAACTCTTGATTCTACGCCGTAAAAATGTCCACGTTTCTTGAAAATTTTCTGACTTATCCTGAACCATGTAGCACTCTGTTGCTACATATAAGGAGACAACTCCCGTTCTTTTGATGTACCAACGGAGCTGAAAAAAATAGAACAGTGTTTTTTTATTTACGGTTGTAAAAACTGTATTTTCTTTTGTATCGTTACAATACAATGTATTTATTTAAAAAATTACATCAGTTGAAGCATCCCCCAATCCATTTATACAAATTATATCGGATAGCTCTCGTAATACTTGCAAACTTCTTGGAATATTGATCGGTTCCAAAGATAATCCCATAGCTTGATGGTAACGATCGATAAATGGGACAACTTGCTTCAGTCGGTACTCCATAGAATTATACAAACTTTTATCCTTTTTGTCCACTCCTTTTAAATGTTGTTCCAGTTGATGGTTAGAATAGCGCTGAAAATATTCTACGAGGTCATAAGGTGTACACAACGATGAAATGGCTTCCGATAAATTTAAATCTGCTGCACCTAAAACGAAACATAAATACGCAAAAAATTCAAATTTATACTCCACAAATTCACTATTATAAATACACTTATATATAATGGATTCAATAAAACATACCGGCTTTAAGCGAATCCGAAGACCATCCTTTTGCATTTACATGATTTAAGGATGCTGCTAGTAATTTCAGCTTGATTTGAAATTCTTCCTCATTTCCTTCATCATTATTTGGAGGTGACGGACCTCCTGCACCGAAGTAATCATTCGATGATGTAGTTGTTTCTTCTTGACGAGGTTGCTGCTGTTCAGTTTTGGTGCTATTACTACTATTGTAGCTTCTGCTAGATAAGGACAATGACATAATCTGAAGCCTGTGGTAGTTTGGTAAATTTCTTGTTGTTAATCGGCTTGAACATCGTGTCCGACTAAATAATCTACCCAGCGCAGTCACTGACATTCTCAAACACGAAAGTCTTCAAGAATAAACTAACCAATGACTAGTTTCTCAGTTTCTCCCCTCCCTTTACTGCCACGGCCCACTCTGATGGATTCTGAACTTCTTATTGTATTAAATACAGTGTAAAACTTTTAATTTTTTTTTGAAAACCGAAACAAAACTCAATACAATACAAACACAAATTTACACTCGAAGACTCAACAACAAAAGAAAAGTACCTACACAAGTATCTGTACGTTGTTTGTGCTGAAAAAAATTATGTACTTCAGCTGCGCTCTCGGTCTCCATCCGGCTTTTCATGCTACTCCATTCATTTCATTCTTCAGAAACATGTGGACTGTGTGCAGTACGGTTCACTATTATGATGATGTTCTGCGAATGTAAACAAACATGCAAGTTAAGCATGACATGTA
>JAHZMT010005521.1:0-18821 GCA_027743785.1 Sinhomidia bicolor
TTTACAATTGTAGAAATTGACAATGGTGATGTCAACCGTCAATAGTTCATTAATCTGATTGTAGTTAATCATTAATCTGATTAACAAAATATGTAAAAAAATATGAATTAATCACTAATCTGATTAACAAAAAATGTAGAAAATTTCCATTAATCATTAATCTGATTAACAAAAAATGTAGAAAATTTCCATCATTAATCTGATTAACGAAAAATGTAGAAAATTTCCATTAATCATTAATCTAATTAATAAAAGTCAGTGATTACACAGCTCTGATTATGATATTTGGAAATCATTGTGTTCCAAATTCTCAAATAACTATTATAGCTATTATGGTTAGATAAATGTAGACTATACTATAATTGTTTTGTCTGACAAGAAAAAAAACATGACGTATTTGGCGCTTAGAAAAATGAGGAAAGATGAGGCTGCTCTGCTGCATTATCGATTGTCGTTGAATGAATGGATTTAAGCATGCTTCCTCCATATTACATGACATCAACAGCAGCAACCCGACTACATGTACCTTCTCCAGAGCCCTGACGACCTTGACGAACTAATACATTATTTGTTGCTATGCTAAATAAGAGGGCTCAGTGGTCTAGGGGTATGATTTTCGCTTAGGGTAGACTGTGCGGGTCTTTAAAATGCGAAAGGTCTCGGGTTCAAGTCCTGGCTGAGCCCGATTTTTTTTGCCTTTTTTTCACTTGCGATTGCGATTGTTGTCGTTGTATAAATGAAATTTTGGTTTTTAATGGTTAATAAATTTGCAGATTTGTTTTCTAAACTTAATTAGGTATTATCAATCGAAAATGGGAATGATTAATTGGAAAAGTTTATACAAATTCCAGAACTGCATATATTTTTGAAATAGATCAGGATAAAATATTTGCGTGTTCTTCTCTATGAGTTGTTGTGTATGCGGTGATAATTATTTAGTAAATAGCACAAAACTCTCTAAATAAACGTCTTCGTTTTCTAATCAATACTGTAATTAAATTTCAGCTACCTGAGTGACCTGGACAGGATCGGTGCACCTGATTTTTTACCTACGGAGCAAGACATTCTTCGAGCTCGTGTACCCACTACCGGAATAATTGAATATCCCTTTGATCTCGATTCGATCATATTTCGGTAAGCCTTGCAGACACATGTAATACAATCATCCACAAAAGCGTCATGTGACACCATCTTTAATGTCACTGGGTACACTCCACGTACCTGCTATAAAAATAAGCTTGTGGGGATCAAAAAGTTCACTTTCAATTTCTAACAACTAATGATTCAGATTACACATTTTTTTTATTATTATACACCTTTCATTCACCTTTTTTCAGTTTGTAGTCTTTGAAGTTTTGATTGAAAAATATTAACAACAATAATTTCAATGTCTACAGATGTACGCATTATTTATATGTAACTCCAAGTATGCACGTATCACATTTATCTGTACGTGTTGTTGTGGTAGCAACTTGCTCCTTTCCTACTTCAAAAACATTTTTGATGAGAGTCTGCTACTACTACTATGTCGTCGTAGACTAGAAATATTTATTTCCAAGAAAGATACTTTATCAAATGATCACTTTTGATGTATCATTGAGTCTTTTTTTCGTAATAATGAGCTCCTGGAAAAATATATCGAGTGTCTTCAAGTACAAGGTCATACGATGGAGTGTATTTGAATTTCTATTTTGTCCATGACATTTCAGAATGGTAGATGTAGGAGGACAGCGATCCGAACGACGGAAGTGGATTCACTGCTTCGAAAATGTAACTTCCATTATCTTCCTCGTTGCTTTAAGTGAATATGATCAAATTCTATTTGAATCCGATAATGAGGTAAGGTTCAGTGCTCTTTTGTTTTCCCTTTTGTAGTATAGCTGTTCCAACTACTGTGCTTAATGTGCATACATATTTTGAACATGAATTACTGCCGTTTGGTATTGGAGCAAGTGTATTTTAAAATCTAAAATGCATTTTCTCTTTGTTTGTGTGCTTGTGTTTCTTAGAATCGTATGGAAGAATCAAAGGCCTTATTCCGAACCATTATAACATACCCTTGGTTCCAACATTCGTCTGTCATCTTGTTTCTGAACAAGAAAGACCTGCTCGAGGAGAAAATAATGTATTCTCATCTGGTTGACTACTTTCCTGAATATGACGGTAAGGAGAGATGAGCATGTTGTTTTTTAGTTTAGTTTGTAGTTTCAGTAGGGGCAACAGCAGAGCAGCAGGGAAATGACGTCTTTGGAAATATAAAAAAAAGTTAAAAGCAGAGCGTTGACGATAAACCAGAGAAAAGCTTAGAGAGATGAGCGCTTTAGATTGAGTCTTGCAACTGGTGCTACCTTGTTTGCGATTTGTGAAACGCTGGCATCTACCTGCATATCTTTGACGCACAGCGAGCCTGTTGCTATTCTTCAAATAAATGTGTCGTTTCGGCTTCTTTACTTTCTCAGTTAAAAGCCGATAAGCCTAAATGAAATTTTTTTCTTGTTATTATTAATGATGATGCTGCTGCTGATATGTTTTAGCTGACAATCATTTCAGGAAAAAGATTAGTTGTCAGTATTGCCAGTGGCACTACTTTGGGGCAAGATGAAACTAAAAATTTTGTATGCGTCAACTCTTTGCACTTCTCTGTTGCGTACATGTTGCATATAACTTTTGGCATGGGCAACTCCACAAAGTAGTGAAAAAAGTTGGAGACGGTTAAAAATGCAATTAAACTAACTACGTGTGATATTTAATGTATTGTAGGCCCACAAAGGGATGCGATTCACGCAAGAGAATTTATCTTAAAGATGTTTGTTGAACTGAATCCAGACAGCGAAAAAATTATCTATTCTCACTTCACTTGTGCCACAGGTAAGTAAAAACAGCCTCCACGCATTTATTTGTATACTGATAATCATTGGATTGCCTCCAATGACATTCTACTACTCACGTCGTACACGGCTTTTCAAGTCACACGGTGGTGGTCTCAAAACGCAGGAATATTTACTAAAGTTCTTGTCAATCCCTTAGATACGGAGAACATCCGATTTGTCTTTGCAGCGGTGAAAGACACAATTCTGCAGCTGAATCTAAAAGAGTACAACCTGGTATAGAGCGGCTGGACATCCCATAAACCAGAGTTTGTTGATTTTTCTAAATCATATAGCTTTAAGTAATGAAGAATACAATGGAATGCAACTTTACAGTTATAAACTACTGGATCTAGGGGAAAAATATCTACTTCTTTTATATAAAAATTTCAATTGGTATAATAATAATAATAATAATATAACTTTTAATCGTGACATCAGTAGATTGTATGGTATGTATGTAAACATCAACAAAACAACAAAGAAATAATAATAATATAATGTTAGATAATATACATGTATCTTTTTAGAGACAATTTTACAATTAGGTAAAATGAAGAAGATGAAAGAAAAAACAAATGAACTCATATATATTATTATTATTCTTCTTATTCATTCATTCATGCTACTGCGCTAAAATTCGTGGGGAGGTAGGGAAAAAAATGTCTACAAAAACAATTATATACTATACGATACAATATATACACCTACATGCATGCATACATATTAATTAACACATACAAATAATATATATGTATATATATATTATAACTCTCTTGTGAGCAAAAAAGAGGAAAATACATTTGTATTTACTTATATACCGGAAACCGTACTGTGTAGAATGAAAAGAAGAAGGAGAAGAAAAAACAAACTACATACATATTAATAATATTACATATATTATTATTTTAATTATATATTTAGTCCGATGCATATTCATTTTGTTTCTTTTTATTTGACAAAAAATATACATTATAAATATACTTATACACTACAAGTACACTCTGAAATTTTTAGTTGTTCACTCTCTTAACTTATTTTATAAGCAAAGAAAAAAGAGGCTTTGTTTTCATCAACGAATGACAAGATGAATGATGATGATTTTTTTAGGAAGAAGAGAGAAAGAAACCACTACTGGGAAGTTATAAAAGCATTTTTTATATATCTTCCACTTCCAGATAAAGTAAAAATATTGTATTCAATTAAAAAAATTCCACAACATATTTAATTATCATTATAATTATTCTCAATCTTCTAATTATTATTATTAGGTATGTACTTGTAACGACCTCTTTATATTGTGAATATTTGCATTCAAATCTGCAACCATCAGCAAGAGCAGGATAATGATTTTGATGTTGGATGTCTTTTTGAAAGAAAAAAAAAAGTACTTCAACATTTTACTTCAAAGCACGACCATATAATAACTATACTACTTCTACTACTGCTGATGAGTGAGCACAAAAAATACACACTTACACACACGTGAACGTGAAGTATATATTTTATTATTGTTATTATTATTATCATTATTATTATTACTACTACTATTCCAACATTGTAACAGCAGTTTTGCATACACCTTCAAAAGGCTAAAAAAAAGGTCAAACGTCCACAGATGGATACTACCATAAATCTAGTAAAAAGAGAGGACGCTAAAACGAAAAGGAGAAAAGATTAAGAGAAAGCAGATTTCTTTTCCTGCATGCAGAAAATAATAATACTTCAGAGAGTGGGGAATGGGAAATGGAATTGCCAATAAATTGATAGGAAAAATAGAAATGCTAAGAAAGTACCGTTATCCATTGGAAACTGCATAAAATATCTTTATTATTATTATTATTATTATTTGCACACATTATGATTAGGTATCCCATTTATACTACACTAGTTATCATAATATCAGTGTTACTGGGACAGACTGCTACATAACCATAATATATATATTTTGTTCTTTAAAAAACGTCATATTGTAATTATTATTATTACTATTATCATTTGTTATTAACATTTTAATATTATCAATAATTATTATTATTATCAAATTAAAAACTATTGTTATGTTATTATTATTATTATTATTATTTCGTTTTTATAATAAATTTTGTTCACGTGTGTCTGAATGCACTAGTACTACTACTACCGTCATCAGAAAATATTTCTGCTAGAATGTAAAGAAATGAAAACCAAACAACATTCGAAACAAACAATAGTTTTCTCAAGCATATTACACAAGATATATAATTATATAGTACTCTAATTTTTTACTGTGCCATGACGCAATAGAAAGAAAGTAATTTTTTTCAAAAAATTGAAGAGAAAGTCAAAAATTTTTATCTGCGATCATTCTATTTTCTGTGTACGTTCACTTTTCAAAGAACAAAAATTCAAGTCAATAAAGTTAAACATTACAGTTACACAGACAAACAGACAAACACAACTACAGACACACACACCACACACACGCACTACTACAAAAAGCTTATCTAACTTTTACAAAGTTACTACTACCTATTCTCACTATACAAGATGATGCAAGATGGACAAATGCTGCTAACAAAAGATAGAAAGAAAACCGAGGGAAATCATTATTATTATTAAAACAATATTATGTCATACAAAACAGGTTTACAATGTTTTTAAAAAGGAAAATAAATTCAAGAGAAAGAAAGAAAATTCATACATACATACCTACATACATGAAAAAGGCCAATATATTATTATTATTATTATTATGATGATGATTATTATTATTATTACATACTACTTTATTTATAATACCTACCACTAATAATAATTACTATTGTAATGAATTTATATTTACTACAAAAAAACAACAACAACAACAAGAAAATGTAATAATAATAATATTTGATAAAAAATATAAATTTTTATCATCATTCATTATTTGACTTACTATATTTAGTGTCAAATACGATTACTACAGCTATTATTATTACACTACAACTACTACAACTGTTAACTTTAATATTGGTATACTATCACTGTATTAATTATGATTGCTACTACAACTGCTACATTTAAAAAAATAGTATATAGCTTTACTTAAGACATTTTTTGAGTGTACAATCTTTTTGTACGGTTGCTGTTGTGTATGTCTGTCAGTTACAACGTGTGTGATTTTTTTTCTGCAAAAAAAGCAAAGAAAAGAACTGGCAAAAAATTGGAAACTTAAAAACCAAAAAAATACTACCATATTTGATTACTATAAACTCTGCATTGTGCTTACATTTAAATTAAAGGTAATTGGTAAAAAAATAGGAGAAGACGAAAAGGAAAAAAATTGCTATAAGAAAAAAGTAATGCATTTCTAGGTAAAATTGAAGTAATAATAATTAGAAGAGGAATAAAAAACCGATAGGTAAACTAATAATTAAATGTAATGTTATAACGATGATAATAATACACATAATAATAGCATTAGACATAAAATATTAAACTGCTAAGATTTCTATAACATTTTGCCATTATATAATAGCTGTAAGAGCGGTAATAGTGGTAATAATGATAATGATAATGAGATCATAACACATTGTTACACGATAATAATAATAATAATATTAATAAATCCATTCAACTAATAATGTTTTACAATTCTTGTTATTATTATGATTACTATTGTTATTATTATTATAGCGTTGTTATAAGAACAAATGTTTATATAACATGTAATTATTAAGTTATTATTACTGTTACTTTCACTATTATTATTAATAATAAGTAGTAGGGAGTAATTAGTAGTCTAATAGTTTTTGAGGCGACGAGGGATACCTATACTTATAGTTGTAATAATAATAATGTGTATACTACCGTGTGATTTTTTTATTTCTTTTGAAAGGAGGACAAATCAAATAACAAATTTTTTTTAAAAAGTCCTCGCATTCGTTCTATACTACTCATTGTTATTTCTACTACTACTATTATTATTATTATTATTATTACAACTATTGTTGCTATTGCCACTATTGTAATGACGATTTTACATGATATAGAGAAAGTTATGATACAATCTGTAATTTAATGATAATAATGATAATAATTGGCATTCTACGAGAAAACATCAGAACAAATCGAAAAAGAGGGGCAAACCGGGCTCCACTAAAATACAAACATGAGAACTTGGGTAGGTGGTGGTGGTGGTGGTGGTGGTGGTGGTGATGGTGATGGTGGTGGTGGTTGGTGGTGGTGGTGGTTTTTTTACCAAACCGTGAACTGAAATGCGGGAAAGGTCGTATAAATCGTAATAAGCTTTTGATTGACATTTTCTTTCTTTTTGTTTCTTCTTGTGCACTCGTTCCTTTTTATATGTCGTGTACTTTTTAATCATCATCTAAAGAGAGTATAAAAATATATTATGCAGCGTAGTTTGTTATTATTATTGTTAATACTATTCACGACTACTGTGTCTAGAATAATTGCTTTTTATTATTTATAGCAATTCTAGTTGTATTTACATCATATATGAGACAACAGTGAATCCGCTTAAAGTAATCAATTTTTCTAAAAAAATAGTAAGCGATAAATACATTATTATTATTATTCTACTACATACATACATATATGCAAAGAAGAGAAGGCCGAGAGGTAGAAAAAAAGCAGAGTCCAATAATGTTTTTCGTCAGTAGTACCAGCAAATTATAACACATACAACACACACATGCATACACAGAGATACACACACATAATCCAAAGTACTAATTTATGCATTATAATATATATTATATTATAATGATATGTGTCTTATATTATTGTAATTATATGTATAGTAATTTTAATAATAATTAATTACTACTATTCCTTATTTGGCAACATTATATCATATTGTAATAATAATTATTATTATACTTTTACTTATTTGTGGTGCGTTATTATTTAAAAATAATATAGAAAAGTCCTCCAATGAAAATGTTGACACGTTTCGTTTGTTTTTTAAAGCTTCTACTGCTTATTATTATTATATTGTAATTATTATTATTATTATATTATTATTATTATTATTATTATATGATTATATAGTAATTTCTTATATACATACATATATTCACACATATAGTCCATAATATTATGATTGTTTTTTTTCGAACCAAAATGAATATAAATTACAGAGGGGAGAGAAGGAAAGAGAGATAGAAACAACCGTTAACTACGATTCTCATTTTTTTATTTTTATTTTTTCGTACAACAAGACACCAAAACTGCATGCTCGTATTTCCTTTATTTATTTGTTTTGATTGCATTTTACAACAGTAGACCTTCACACGATGAATACACATCACATGATTCTGGGCACTCACTGGACGACAACGTTGACTATGATTATGCTTATAATATTATTATTACTAGTGGTAGTAGTAGTAGTAGTAGTAGTATCTCTGTTATCACCATTCATTATCCGCATGCGGTGGTGGTACAATGAGTGGCGTAACAAGTACCATAAAATGGCCGGGTAAAAAAAAGTGGCCTCTCATGTCGTCATCTTTTAAGCATTCTGTTTTTTAACTGAGCCAAGAACAGAAGAACCACAAATGTGCCATTTTTTGTAACTTGTTGCTTTTCCTACAAAAACGCAGGGGAAAAAACACAGTTATGTTTTAGGAGAAATTAATTTACAGATATATAAATACAAACATACATACTCATTTGCATACGACAGGTTTTGATAAACGCTCGGTAAAAAAAACGAAGAAGAAGAAGAAGAAGAAGAAGAAGAAGAAGAAGAAGAAGAAGAAGAAGAAGAAGAAGAAGAAGAAGAAGAAGAAGAATAAGAAGAAAAAATGTTCGCGACAGTCGCACCGAGATCTGATCGGCGCTGTTATACGATCGTGACTTTCAACTTTACAATGATTTTTACGATTACTCGTTGTCTCTAAATATATATATATATATATTACAATACCAGTGCAAAAAAAGTAATTGATTATTATTGCTAATATATAATCAAATAATTTTTTCCTGATTGATATTTAACTCTGCCTTTTTTGATAGATTAAGGACTTGAACTACAAGTATATAAAGTGATCGGTAAAATGAATATGACGTTCGTCATGACAACTTCTATCTATGCATTTCTTGTTCGCTATAATACTAAGAATAATAAAAAAATGATCTAGAAATAGACAAAAAATATTTAGAATACATACATACATATAAACAATAAAATCAGATATATAAAACTCTGCTAGTGCCATATGTAAAAAGCAAATAGGTAAGTTTTTACCATTCATTAAAGTAAGTATATATACATCTGACTGGTTATTTCTATACAAAAAAACTATATGCACACATTGTGTCACTTATTACTCTCTCACTCTCTCTCTCTCTGGCTGGAGATGATTTGTCAGTCTTTACTATTATTATGATTATGAATAAATTGTACGTATCTCCGTTGTTGCTATGATACAGTAGCAGCTATAACAAAACTATCTTTGCAAAAAAAACACAAAAAAGTATATAAACTGTATATAGAGATATTAATTATAGCAGAAACGTAGCAGCATTCAATGCTGTTTATTACTTTATTTTTATTTTGTTTCCTCCATCAACGTCTTTTTTTAAAACCCGGAGCCATAATAATTCTTTCCGGTGAGTAATATTTAAACTCTAATACTTATGTTCAGTTATAGTTTCCCCCAGTATGTAATTAACCTTATTATTTTTTTTACTAACTGTTGTTATTTTTTTGGGAAAGAAAGAAAAAACCACAACGCATGATGAATGAATGAGTGAGTAAATGAAAGCATGCATGCATACATACAAACATGCATGCATGGATGAATGAATGAAGTAGGAGAATGGAAGGAAGTTAGAGGGTGTGTCCATAACAATATCACTACTACTATACTCACTGCTTGTTTCCTTCCAAACTGTTTTGAAACCCTTTTGATTGAACTGTTTACAAAATTTATATATACAATGCCAAATCTTGTTCTTTAACAACAGATAAAAAAATAATGTATGATGATTGGTTTTCTTTCAATAGTGTTATAAGCATTTTCTCCCACCCACGCCACTCACAATACAATAGCGTAACAAAAATAATTTTTTATTGTTGATTCTTGCGTGACGTTTTATGACTAATATTTCTTACACACAGACGATTTTGTATATTGTGTATATAAAGTTAATATGCTGAAAAAAGGTGAAAATACTCTACGCTGATGGCAATCTACTGGCAATGCGCACACATTAAATGAAACTTACCAAGTATTTAAGGCTAGGTTAAAAAAAAATAAAACTATATTTATCAAATAACTGATAATTGCTAAATAGACTAATATCGTATTTTAAGAAAAATAATACCACCTACAAACAGAAGAATAACAACAACAACAACAAAATGCTAATAACTTGATTATGGGTATAGAAAAATAGTAAGAGACGATAATGTACGTACATGCATTATGATAATAATTACCAATAATTTTGATATTTAAATTACTATTATCTAAGTTACCAGTCTTCAGTTTGTAGTGGTGCATGGAGCATGCCTTTTTAGCGCTAAAGAACATAGGCTTACAATGATAATACTTCTCTTCTTGCCTATTGGGATAAAAAAAATTGTTCATCATAAAATAATAAATACATATGTACTTTGCTGTTTGATAAAGTTTGAATTCGTATTTTTTCATAAAAAAAAATTCTAGATAGCATGCGTTCGTAGTCGTAATAATTACTACATTCGTTGTTCATCATCATATAATTTAGGTAGGCTCTTAAATTATCTTAACTATCTTATATTATCCGTGACGAGTAGACTTAAAAACAGTTTGTCAATAATACTTATACAATATTACCGTATCGATTGAATAATTCACTCTCTTTTTTCCATTCTTCTGCCTTTGCCGAGTGTGATTCATTATTCATTTATTGTATATCAATCAATGCCCAAGCTACATATATATTATTATTATTATTATTAGAATTATATAAATATATATGTAAATACAATATTTGTTTTTACGTTTGCGTCGTCAGTCATCATCACCATCGTAATATGTAAATACTATCCAAACAAAAACAAACAAACAAACAACCACCATGAACATTTTAGAATAGGAAACAACTCTACAAAATCAAAAATAGTCTTTTGCCTTTTTAATTATTTTTACGCTTTTCCTCGTGTTAAATAATAGCTGTGCTATTTATAAGCAACAATACCTGTACATACAACTTAAATACCGCTACAACTACTTCTTCTTATGATTATTATAACTTTATTACAAGAAGACATATTAGTGAATTGCCTGCAAAAACAATACATCCTACATATATTATTTGACAACGAAAAAACCATTGTTACAAAAGTAATAAGCAAAAGTAATAATTAAAACGGAGGATACACAAGTAGCCGATATAGTGCTGCTTAATGTAAGGAGGAAAAAATCATTTTTGTATTCTTTCTGACAAGCCTATCTATAACCTGAATAGAAAGATGGTATACAAAACAAAAAAAAGTCAGAGTAACCGCATAAGTGGTTTGGGGATCATAATGACAAAAAAAAACTTTTTTCCAGAAACAAACAGTTTATAGCACGAAAGGGTTTGTTCTTCGTAGGTTCTTCACTTTCTACACGGGACAGAACAAAAATAAAAGCATAATCAAATCATAAATTGTTATTTCTTAACATCTTCAATAAAAAGATGTAATAATTAATAATGTACTGGAAAAAATAATAATTTCTCTAGAAGCATCATGGCAATGATGATGATGACTATTTGAACACGCGTTTCTTCTAAGGCTTTATATTTTTTGGTAGTTGTTAGCTCTGAAACAATGACTACATTTTATCTCTGCTATAAAAATGTGGATAATATATTATTCAGGTAAAAAGAAAAAAACAGCAACAACAACAATATAATAATAATAATAAAAATAAACATATACATACAACATACCTACAACCTCCATGATCATAGATGATATCTAATAATGGATAAGAACATTTATATATTATTATTGTTATATTTAGAAATATTTACATGTTAAACATGTAGGTTTGTTTGAAAAATATATATGTAATATATACATACATACATATATATATATACATATATTACCACTATGTACTTATATCATATACATACATACATTTTTTTATTATAAAAACACCAAGTTCTTTTCATTGTACGATGATGATGACATGATGATACAAACGAAAAAGCAACGCCCACAAAGGAAAAAAAAATAATGGAAAAAAAGTATTTTAAAGCAGCAACAGAGTAGAGATATGTGTGAGGGGAGGAGAAAGATGATAATGATAAGTGAATAAACCACACATACAGTTTTTGTTACGATATATAAATCATCATCTTATCATTATTTGAGCGAAGAAGCCAGCAAGAGAAACACAGACATAATAAAATTTATGAAAATATGTCATAATACTACCAATAATCATGAAATTTTTTGATTTAGTTAAACTCTCATTATTTTTATTGATCAACTTTTCTGTTTAGGTTATTTTTATAGTCAAGGTGGAAAAATTGGAAAGATAATAATACTAATTTATGCAGTGAATGAGAAACAAAAGAAAGGATTTTTTTAAATAAAAAAAGAAGTACTGAGTACTGCGGTGACACAGGCTGCGCGAAAGTGTAAAAAGAGGGAGGTTTTTAGAAGGTGATAAAAACCAATCATATTTGCTATAACCACAAAGAAAATAACTATATACTATTACTACTATCCTTTACAATGTTGATTGATTTTTTAAAGTCATGAGAGGAATTTTTTTAAAAAATTATAGACTACAAAAATGTAAGGAAGAAAAGTTAATACTAATAATAATAATGATCAATTTTTTCACTTTGTTGAAATACAAAACTATTTAAGGAAAAAAAATTTAAGAAGGACAAATATTTTCGCCGTAATTTTTATTATTAGTTTATTACCATTATCATTCTTGACGCGCAAATTTATAAACTACATACTTGTATTGTATAAAGTGAGTCCAGTGTCAGGAGATTTTTTAAAGGTGCAATGAATGATCATGTCAGTCTGGATGGAGTACTTTGGTGAAGGAAAAGAAAAAAAATTCTTTCTTTCTTTTCTAAATAAACAAACAAGTGTCGAGGTTTAAGACAGAGACAAAGTTTTTTTATAGCATGTGTAACAAAAAAATATATTTGCAACTTGATAGTGTTTTATGCAGACGATCCTGACATTTTGGCACTTTTCAAAAGTGAACTAATACTGTACTCGCGCATGTATACACAGCTCCACGTCGAACTTTGTACTTAAACCATCATCAAACTAATTAAAAACCTTCCTTATTATTATTACTACTGTTTTTTGTTAGTAAACATGTATTTGATAATCATGATGATTGTGTACTTTTTTGTGTATAAACCAACAATAATAAATGTTATTATGAAAAGAGGCATGTTGATTGATGATATAATATAGATGACATATTACCTATGTGAAATATATACATAACATATATTATACCTACCTACTACTACTACTAGCGTACTCTAAGATATGTTTATATACTCTATCTATTGTAATAAAATCATTTTGAAAAAATATTTATCGACATTACAAAAAAAAAAGCCACGACGACGAGGAAGGAGAATAATAAGTAATTATTATTGTTTGTACATTATATTGCTGCCTAAATACTTTGATATTTTCCAGAAAGAAAATTTTACGAGGGAAACTAATAATTACATAAAAACTTTATAATAAGAATGATATTTGTGTGTGTAAACTGGCTGGTTTGTGGCAAAAAAAGTGTGGAATTGAGCAATGATGCCAGCTTTGTATTATCATCACTTTCCAAAAAAATGTTACTATTATAAATTTAGTGTACGGGAAACATAATGCTAATAATAATTATAATAATAACTAAAAATAATGAAATAACTAGGGTAAGAATAATTATTGTAATAATGAATAATAATTATTGTATAACAACATGTATGCCAGCATAATAACTAAAATAATTATAATAACAAAATACTGTACATAATACTATAAATAAATAAATAAATAAATAATAATATGAATACGTGTATGTGTAGATAATCTTGTATAATGTAAATAATAATAATAATATTGTATAATAATTATTATTACTGTTGACCAAAGTGAACACTGATATACTTTTAGTGTATTACTACAACAGATTGATGATGATGATGAATGATCATTTATCTATTAAAAATAATTACCAATAATGTATTTATGACAAAGACTACTACAACCTGTTGCTGACCAAACTTTATTTATTTCGCATGCATATAGCACATCAAACATAAAAGCCCCAATGCAAGGACATTTTAAGAAACATAATCAATCATCATTAAATTAAAGAGTCATAATAATTATTGATGCGTCTCTGCAATAATTAATGGTGGTAATGGTGATGATGATAGTGCGAGGTTACACAGGTGTCGTTTATGCAATGATATATGAGTTGAAGTCAGAGAGATGTGAACAATTGGGATGAGCGTATGTTTCAGTCAAAATTTTAAATGATTATTTTTTATTTTTCAACTTGTCTTAAAATATTTTCTTTCGTACAATCTGGTTTGACTAGTTAACACACGGACTGTCAGTCAGTTGTGCTGGATTTTATGTATTAGTTGGTAGACTAGAACCGTTCCAGGTAGTGACAAACGTGCTATCATTATCAACATGAGTAACAGATTTGCTCTCGTTTGTGGATTCTTAATGAGACAGGTATATGCGTAATATATATGCACATGAATGCATAGTGTTACACAGGAAACAATGTCATATTTTACACATAATTAAGTATTAACAAAACGTTGCATCTTTTCCGTTACAAAACAGATCGTTAGTGACGTATCTCGAGATATAAGCAAACTACTTACATGCATGTACATACAACAGTAGTAATAAATTTACAGAGTGAGAGTCATCATTGCAGGTGTCGAGTGTTCCGTATAATTACACTAGTTTCTCACACTACGTTCCTAAATATATATACTACTCGGTTTGAGAATTAAAAATACGTATCCTGTCGTTCGTCGATTTGCTCGTAACAAATTAGTTTCTGTCAGTAAAACAATTAAATTTCCTACGAAATACGTTATTATTACAATTGGTTAACATTTTCATCGATAAAATACTTTATTTATAAGTAATATGGTTCTTGACGGCTTAAAAAGATTGCAGATTTGACGTGCTCATCCATAGAGCTCTCTAGCAAAATGACTCTCCACGACTAGCATGGTCAAGACGCCTTCTTTTCTTTGGAGAGGATTTTAATACATTTTGCTGCAAAAAATTAATATAAATGGCATTTTAATTTACAAGCATTTTTTAAAAAAATTTTGAAAAAAGAATGAACAAATTCTTAAAATACCTTGTTTGGACTTAAGGCATGAATAGGCGACTCCTCTGGGCTGGAACCCATCAATTCCATGCATAACGTTGAGGATCGTACCGTAGGACCAAAATATTGTCCCTGATATAAAAAAAATTGAAATAAAATAATTGAATATGGCATTATAACTGGCATGCAATCAATTTTATTTTTTATTTCTGCAAACCTGTATGTCATTTATGTCCTCCTCCCCTGACGCTATGTCACAATCGGCCAAAGGCGTTTTGTCCTTTGTCAGCAGTCTACGCTCCAAACTGCTCTCTCTACTTGAACGTAACAATCTAGTGGCGACGCTGCTATTTCCGGCGATAGGAGAGCCATTTTTCGCCAGCAACTGCAAGTCGGATGGACGTTTACTCAACTGATGTTGTTTCCCATTCATGTCATCTCCATTATTATTCCTGGCGATACCCGTTGCATCCACCAATTTTGCATCCCTTCCTAGTGACCTCCTCAGGTGGGTGAAGAACGACTTGGACAAGTTGACTATCAGAGTTTTGGCATTCTGAAGAATGGAGGACTCGTCATACAGGCTTTGACGCAGCCACTGTAGTAATTTGAAAGTGTACAGTGAACTGACCCCAACAACCACCAAAATTCCGGTTGTGACAACTATAGAAAAAATTGAACACATTTATCAGCACATTTTACTACAAACGTGGTTCATTACAGACAATGGAATTTTAAATGTCGAACCAGTGCATTGAAGTGTGGAGAGCAATGTGGGCTGCTCAACCGAAGAAGGATCTGAAGACACAAATATTTGAAATAAACGAGTTGGGTGAGCAATGCGATAGCGCAGGGCAAGATCAAAATCGGAAGATGGTTGAGGTGCCGTGTTAATCCAGAAGAAGGAAACAATCTGATAATGGGAACCGGGTATATAACATATGCATAGGTGATTAGAGAGGACAAGAAAGCTATGAAATTGTGTAAAAGCAATTTTTTAAAAATGTATTTTGAGCTCACCTCAGGGTTTAAACTGAAGGAAAACATGTTATTCCCAGAAAAAGAATAGCGTGAGGAAGAAGGAGAGAAATGTCCACTGGGAGAGAAGGCCATGCACCAGAGAGAGAAAAAAACGCGTAAAAATTTTCAGAGGAAAGATTCTCTCGATAACTGTTATGGCAGTCGACTGACTAGAAACGTTGTCTGCTTGCAACGATTACGATGCAATATCCATGTCGATAATCAATAATGCACAGTCAAAAAATAAGATACAAAATTCATGGCATTGAACTGCTGAATACAAACTTGCAGGTTATCTTTTTTTCCTTTGCAAAATTGGTTGCTGCTATAACAGCAGCAGCAGTAGCACCGTATGAGTTTATTCTTCTCTGTTGCAAGAATCATATATCACTCCAAAGGAGACTGGCCAGTGTGGCTACTTGACTACTTCCTGAATGAGCGTTAGAGGAAGGAAGCGCGTTAATATTACGTTATGCAGGTGAGCACGCGCATTGTATACGAAGTAAAGATCATTTTTTATGCTGATTAGAGAGTAAGAGCAACGTGCATATGTACAAGCAGGTAAGTTAGAAAATACTAACACCTTTCCAAATTATTGCCGTTTGAAATTGAAGCCTAAATGCTATATTTCATGCATGCCTAATTATATTATTACAGCAGTACTCCACTGCTGTACAAAATACCTGACCACTTACTATTTATTAAATACGGAATGGCTGACAAGAAACGTTCTTTTAGAAGTAGAAATTGTGCTAATTCGTAATAAAGCACAGCACAGCCCAGCCTTGCTTGCTACATACACCAGGTTTATGATTTTATCTTTTGATTGTTTGCTAGTGAGTTGTATGAGTGATTGTCGCTGTAAAAAAAGATGCAAAATCTCTCTCTCCCTCTCTCTCTCCATCTACCTATCTTTCTACCTGTCTCTCTCTCTCTCTCTGTTTCCTCTTGTGTTGTTGCTGCTGCCGTTGCAATGCTGCCCCTGCTTATATCATCATAACAATAAACCAATCTTCAATCAATCTCTCTTTATCCTTAATTTTGTACGGCTTCTGCAGTAACGCGACGGATGACTACTACTACCAGCATTGCTTCTGCGTACGTTACTTGCAAAATAAATTTCGCAATAAATTGCACTCCACATCACACTTGACTTTCAACATCGTCGTATCGCTCACTCACCAACAACAACACTACCACTTTACCACTACGTATTTATTCACTTGCAAAAAATACGCAGATGAAAGTCAGTAAAAGCAATCACGAGCAAAAAAAAGAAACTGGTCTCAGCTTCCACATTATCTTCATCATCAGATGGACAAGAAATGCATGGTTGGGTATGGTGTACCTGTGAGAACACTTACACAGCTGTACAGCCGATTTGCCACAATGCTTCCTTGTCTCTCCAATTCCCATGTACTATTTCCAAACCTTTTTGATGTTACGGACGGACAAGTTGACTTACTACAAAAGGGGAAAACTAACTTGCATTGCATATATATGTATATATATGTATGCTTATACGTTGTAGATAATATGTAGGCATGCATACCTGCTTAAGTGGACCTTTTTTCAATATCATTAGTCAAGCTTATATACAAAGTATAATTGCTGTTGAGAGAAGAGAGAGAGAGAGAGAAAATGTTTGAAACTAATGTCTACAGTCTAGTTGGTGTGTAGTAAAGCACAAGCAGCAGTAGTAGTAAAGGAGCAGATAAAGGCAAGCTGGCAAGCTAGTCAAATGAGTTTATACATTTTTGCATCGAAAATATTACTAACCAACTTTCCGGCTCACTTGCTTATCTGACAAGAGAAGATCTGCTAAGATTGTAAGTAAACGTTAACTCTTGGGCACAGACGTTGCTAGTTAACTCAGTATAAGTTTAGTACTTTGTGTGGTAATTAGCCGATTTATGAGCAGCATTTGTGCTTGCAAACGGTATTATTTTTCCCACTTTTGCCAACGTGTCCTAGTCTTGGCTCATTCCCAGTAGTGGTAGTAGGTTTGAACAACGCCAAAAGTTAATTAACTGAGGACTACTTTTTTTTCTACAACTAAATACATTTGCACTAATAATTGAGCGCAAAAAAAGTTGTAAAATATATGTATTTATTGTGCTACCACTGGCTACCATTTGTGGTTTTGAAAGTTACCATTTGAAATTTAGCAACAAAAACTTTGTTGAAATATTTTCAGGCTGTCAAGGGTTTTGAGTCTCGGCAAGCTACAAATCTATTTAGCCATTCCATTTTAATAGCAGCAAAATTGTACTACCCCGCATTTTCCAGCTTTTTCCCAGGCTGATAAACATGTGCATTCCAAATGTAGTTTTTGTGCTTGGAGGACCAGGAGCCGGAAAAGGAACGCAATGTGCGAATATAGTCAAGGTAGAAAAAAAGCAAACATTTTGACAAGCATTTTAAAAAAAAAATCTCAAAAGCAAACGCAATCGCACTAATCGCAAAAAAAATATTTTATTTTATAGACCTTCGGGTTTGTGCATCTCTCCGCTGGCGACTTGTTGCGGGAAGAGAGAAATAAACCGGGTTCTGAATTTGGCGAGTTGATAGAGAAACACATTAAGGACGGCACGATTGTTCCTGTGGAAAT
>JAHZMT010005522.1:0-13390 GCA_027743785.1 Sinhomidia bicolor
ATTACCATTATTATATTAACCAACACAAGGAGAACAGTGCAAACTAGTTGAAAATATTTATACTTATCTTGTTCCTGCAAAATTTGTATTTGTTTTGTATTCCACTCTGTTCGCTGTTCTGTGTGAAGTTTCTTAACCCTCAGCAGGTTTTTATTATCATTATCACCCTAAGGACAATTACTACTTTGGGTTTGGACTCTTGTTCTGCTCAAATGCATATACTGACAACACTCTGCAAACAATATACAACAACTTTTTACACACATACACACATTATTTTCTATTACTACTTCTCAAGTAAATTCAACATTTACTCAAGCAGTTATACTTACTTATGCAAGCTTTTAGCTAATCATTTTGACTTTTTCCCTGAGCAGGGCCAAGCTTCAAGGAAGATAATGCGATTAAAATGAATTTATAAGTCACGTCTTTGGTGTTGATGTATTTTCCAAAGTCTTAAAAGCATGTCGAAGAAAAGAATCTCAGTTGTGAATACTGATTAGCCATATAGCTGCTGGTTCCACTCTGCGTTTCTTGTGGTGAATATCAGCATAAAAGCTTTGCACGTTCGCAGCTCCGCTTTCACCTCTCTTTCTTGGCAAATAAATTCTGTTAAAATAAAATAAAATGCTGGGGAGTGACAATAACAAACGTGACATAATGTTAAGTAAACCTCTGTCGCTGTGTAGATTTGGATTGACACTTGGAGGATCTTCAAACATTGGCAAGTTCAAGTGATTCTTTGCCGTTTCAAAAGAGAAACGCAGTGTCCGCCCCTCGGTTTACTACCGACTTATGTAAATCAGCTTTACAGTTCAAACTTTAGACTCAACAAGCCCTCGTCACTTTTCTGCGGAAAGGCGAAATCCCAGCAAAAATAACAAGTCAATATATTATTATGATGCTAGAGAGAAACCAAAAAAATACATACGCTTTGTTGGCATTGGTAAACCTATAAAAGAAGGTTATTTTTAAAAAGCTGTAAAGTTAACTCTATCCCTAGTTGTCATAAAAATGAACGTAGCATTTCTAGATGATGGGGTTGTGTTGTGGTACAACTACAGTGTGTACTACTGGCAGCGTTTTCAATCGAGCAATGCAATGTCGTCAGCACATCAGCATAAAATATTTTACCCAAGACTTACAATAAACAATAAGCAATATAATAAGTTATACGGATAATAAAATACAACCGGAATAATACAAGCAAACTGGTTTTTCACTCGAATTTTTAAGGAGTTTCTAAAGTCGCATTTTTATTAATCCAATTCACTAAAAAGATTTACCAAATACTTAATACGGCAAAGAAACGGTAGCATTTTTCAATGACATCATAAATGGCAGCTGTACAGTAAATATTATTATTTTTTATTATTAAAATGAAACGCTCAGTAGCCGACAGTAGAGAGTAAGAAAAATAAAATAATTTATTTCATGTCATGTAATTACGTGACGTGACATCATTCCGGATGAATGAGTGGTACTGTCACTGCTGCTGCTGCTGGTAATACCGTACGTAACCCGCATGTATCCAATGAAATAATAAACTGTGGCAAACAGTACAAAAGGTCACGTTGTTGTAAAACAAAACAATGCTAGAGTAGGCGTAATATTAAATAGTGTAATGAATGAGATAAATTCTTAAATCGGTTGTATTCTCTACTGGACAAGCGATTTCTTAAAATAATAAAAAATGCACTTGGAATTAAGTAGAGGAAACATAAACTAGCTGTTGGTGTTTATTCAATTACATACTATATCAGATATGGGCTTAGATATGTTTGTGTGTACTTTTTTGACAAATAAACAACACACCTTTTTCGTGGCAAATCATTGTCGTGGTAACCAGTTTGCTGACAATGAATAAATAACTTTACATTGAGCACCGTTCTTCACAATAATTGTGTGGGCAACATGAAAGGCAAGAAGATAATACTCGAAGGTCACCACCTGCCACGAAAAACATCCTTTGCTATGACTAATATGGTTTTAACACTTCACAATAATTGTGTGGGCAACATGAAAGGCAAGAAGATAATACTCGAAGGTCACCACCTGCCACGAAAAACATCCTTTGCTATGACTAATATGATTTTAACCGAGAGAATATGAATACTCCAAGTTCAGATCTTTCTCTGAAATGTGGCAATATTAAAGATTATCTAAAATTGACAATTGAACAAAGCTACTAAATTCCTTTTTCGGCAGTTTTCATCCATACATTTTACATAGAGACAAGGATGGTGAATGAAATATTAGAGATTATCTAAAATTGACAATTGAACAAAGCTACTAAATTCCTTTTTCGGCAGTTTTCATCCATACATTTTACATAGAGACAAGGATGGTGAATGACGAATGCGATTAAGAAATATGACAAATTCAAAAAGTAGACTTCATGAAAGACTACTAAATATGGGAGAAAGAAAGTTAATATTTAACGAAAAAAAGCAAAATTGACATGATCGAACATTTGTATGTGCCTGCTTAAATTAAAGATTTTAAATGCAGTTCATTAACTCATCATCACTACCTAAATGCTAAAAAAAAACTCTTCCGGTTGATTTTTCTGCTCTGAATGTTTTATGTTAATGGGAAATAATTAGATTGAGGTAATACCTATTACGCTCCCTAATTTCCCTCATCGTCTGGTTGTTGATCTTTCTTTTTATGACTCATCTGTCACATAAATTATTTAAAACTTTTCTCTTTTTCTTTCGCCAAACTTTCCAAAGTACTACTGCATCGCCAGGTTTGACGTGATGATTTCACTCGGAAAGTTTTCATTATCATTACAATAATGAGTTCAAAATACTTACTTACACATCATTGCAGTGTGATTCAAGTCAAGTACAACAGCTAAACTTTAAAAAGACCCAGTCAACCAGAAAAAAATTCTTTGTATGCCGATGATGATGATAATGAGTGGCTTGATAATTTTCTAACCCCGTGAACAATGAAGATGAGCTCATCCGCAACAACTCAAAAAGATAAAATAAATATTTTGCAATTTATAAGTGCACTAAATGCATATAAATAGTCAAGCTTGCAGCACTCTGATTTGAAATGCCTTTAAATCTTCTTTTTCGCTTTTAATGCCGCAAGCAATTAAACTGCAGAAAAAAGAATAAATGCTGCATACAATTATAAATGTTTATTACCTATCCTCAACAACTATTCGTCGTCATTAAAAGAAGTAACGGGACGATGACAGTTTTGCTACGTTCAGATGTAAATTATCTTTAAAAAAATAATATGCAGGCGTAAAGTTATTTTCGTTACAGAGAGAATGCCCTGTGAAAATTTGAACATGTAAGTACTAACTCAAAACGAACCTGCTGTTTTCAAAGTGCACTCACACGACTCACACAAAACAAAACAACACCAGTACTTTTTCTCTACTACTGCTTGCTGCTGCTGCTGCCGCCGCCGCGGTCGGTTTCATCTTGAAAATTTTTCATCTCCTCAAAAAAATGAATAAATTCATTTACTGGCATTGCGCCAAAACTGGTAAAAATAAAAGATGTTTTATTTTTTGTGACTGTGACAAAAACACAAGGCACACGTTCCACGATATTATTATTGTCGTGTATTGTGCCATCGTCATAATATCATCATCAACATCGTTAAGATTCCTGTGTCAGCAGAAAAGTCTAAAGTAGCCTACTTTTAGTTTTTACATGATACTTATACAAAGGAGTTTATGTATATGTTTTTTTCTTGGCATGTAAATATACTTTTTCTTCCCTACCCAATCGCACTCCATTGCAATAAAATGTACTTGTTATATAATATCTATATTTTAGTGCAAGTGCAGCAAAGAAAATATATTTTCATCTAGTTATAAAAAAATACCACTGTTTATTACCAAGCTTATTATTACTTTCTCAAGAAAGTTATTGTAATGGCGAAAGTTAGCATAGCAACCAAGTCCAACTTCCTGGTACAATGCAATAACCTTTTATTATTATTATTGTTACGCAATATATTTTGCACTTTTGCATTCCGCTGTATTTACACTGACAAAACGATAGAGGAGAAAATAACAACTCCACATAAGAAAATATGAGGGTAAACAGGAAAAGTGCAATGAAAACAAATGAAAAAGGTAGAGCGTACAAAATTCTATTTTTACTTGGCACTTTGCACACTTTACAGAAACTGGTGCCCTCTGAAAACCGTTTCTAAAGCTGTTTTGTGCTTTACCATTTCTTCTGTTGAGATTACTGCTTCATGCAGTAGAAGCTTTGCATTGAATACCCCATTTCCTTGATAATAAAAACATTCAACTTTTCTTTGCACCTACGGTAGCATCAGCACCAACCGCTTTTACTTTTTTTGAAATAGAGACAGAACGCAGTAAAGTTTATTTACAATCTTGCTGGAATTTAGGCTAGTAGCGTACGTACCGATCTGCTCGATTTGCCAGGGATTTTTTTTTTAGATATTTAAGTGTCAACACACCCCCTATAAAAGTCAGTTGGGACAAGTCTTATTTTAGCTTAGCTATTTACCTTTCCCCTCCTAGACAGTTTTGTCATCAACTCATCACCTCAATTCAAACGTCTCCACAATTTGCAATAAAGCAAACCGGTTTATTAGACGAAATCAGACCAGTTGTTCTTGTTCTAATGGAAAGGGCTAGAATTTAACAGAAGCTTGTTGGTTCCGTTTCCTTTTGTAACCAACAACAAACAAGGTAAAAGTAGAATGATGACTGTTGTGAACGATAGAACACAAAACAATAGTTTCAGCTTCTGCTCCTCCTCCGTCTCCTCGAGAAAATGAGAGGTCATTACGGGAAAATAAATAAATAAATATGCCTCATTTCATTTTCCGACCTTTTTTGGCAACTCCTTCGTAAAATAAAAACATACTTATTTGCCTTTATCATTGCCATTATGACTATTTGTTTCTCGCTTTTTTGGATTGAAGATGACGATGGGTACGTAGATACATAGGTAGGTGCATAACAGGAAGAGAGATGGTGTCTGCTGATTGTATTGTAATGATAATGATGATAAAGGGGATAAAGAAAAAGTAGGTAGCGTGTTTATATAGACTTACCGGTTTTTTCAAGATCCAGTTTTGCATCTTTGCTTCTGTTTTACTGAACTCTAACAAAGATTCAATAGATTTTCAGATGTAATGCTGATGATGCTGAGAAGTACAGGAGCTAGAATGAAATAATTGTACAAAAAATATTGTTATTTAGCGCGACTACTTCATTTTTTTACTTTTGATTTGCAAAGATGATGATTATTATTAAGATTATGGTGGTGAGATTCCCAAAGTTTATTGTGTCAGTAGAATTGTTACATTGATATTCTTTACAAGAATAATTATTAAATGGCCATTTATATTCAAACTCTAACTAAACTACTAACAGACGTTCTCATCATCATCACCATTATTACTATAATCATTACAAGATTCAAAATAAATCGTACCACTTGACTTGAAGCAAAATTATAGGTATGCTCATTTGTGGTAGTTTAGAGGTCAAAATTCATTCAAATTCTGATAAAGTATTTCACTTTGATGAGCAGTAGTGTGGCTTGCATTGCATGCGTACATAAAAGTGGTAGTTTGGGAATATCATTGCTTTGCACGAGAAAAACAAAAATTCACTTTTTTATGTTAGGAACGCGGAATAAATTATTGCATTTTTTACACTGCTACTATGCTTCTGATTATGATAATTACACAGACAGAAAAGCGTAGCAACAGAGCAGCAGGTGTTTGCTTTTGCATTGCGTTTTTAGTCAGGTCTCATTTTCTCCATGAATATTACCTATCATCTCACTGCTCGGCACTCTAAAGATAAAGTAGCGTTTTAGGAAAAATGATAACAGTTGTCATGATGCCACATTATCACCACGCATTCTAGACAATTTAGAGAAAAGAAAAATCCACCAGGTACACACATTGCTGCTACTGCTGTATAAGGAAACAAAACGACACAAATACAAAACACGCCACAATAATTACTTTTTTCATACTGCCTATCTGTATCTACATCTATTTGGTGTACACCACTCTCAGAAATTTAGGCACAAACATTTTTAGTCTACTTCTTCCTAAAGCAAACTTTTTAAAAATATGTACATTCATTGAATTTGCATAATAATAATAACACGTACATCTACCTACATACCTACATTAATGTATAATAGGATTTTAAAAAGTTTGTTACTGTTTCATGTAGAACTTTTGTGCGACTAATAAAAAGTGTTGATGTTTCTGATATTTTGTCTCCTGAATGTTGTAAACTGAAGCAGAACAGAACAAGTCACAAACATGAGCAGCCAACCCACCGGTATTTCCTTAGTGTACCAACATTACAAACAAAGTCTGATTTGTGCCGGAACCGGAAACAGTAGCACTGTTGTTTCATCTGTACAGTTTGTTCTACGGACAGAACTGTCCTCAATCTGCAGCTTTAGAGAAAACATAACGAACCACCAGCAGCACTGACACAACCCACCTTCTCATACAAAGCCATGCCAGAGTACTGAAGGAATTCTACAGAGTGGATGACATGAAAAGGGCAGAAACGTGATTTTACGTTCCTTGTGTACATATACAGCACGGTTTTTTAAAATAGAAAATTCTCTATAAATTAGAGGGTGGAGAATTTTATTTGTAAAGTGACATTGATGATGATGACACTGCCACTACTACTGCTGGACAACAGGAGGTAGGTGGCAGTGGTTTAAAAAAGCTATCTACATTTTTCTACCTTCTATTTTGCATTTTACTCCAAAACTGTTTTGCTGCTTGTGAGCAATGAAAAATAAATACTTAATATGAGATTCTCTACTTTTTAAACTGACTAAACAGGAAATTTTGGGAGGATTGTGGTTATTTCATTTTAAAAGCTGTGAGTGTAGCTCTTCATATAATAAAATGTTCTATATTTGCTCAAAGTGTTCATACACTTCACTTGAAGAATGAGAGTATTGAAAGAATGTCCAACTCTGATATGACCATGATTGATAGGATACACAAAAGAAAATGATCTTTCATTTTACGTGTCACAAGTATATCATTCCAAATATTCAATTTACCTTGTAACAACGTCAGCGTACCACACGTACAGCAGACTGGCTGAAAGGAAGAGGCATTCCTGCTATGTTGCACAATAACATCATGAATGAAGATGGAATGGAGTAAACAAATGGACAGAAAAATAATAATTCTTTTGTTGAATGATAATAGTCGTAGCAGCAGCAGCAGCACCAGAAGCGTAGAGTGAACAGGTAAATGTTGTGAATCATCAGAATTTATGTGAGTTTAGCCTGTCCAAGCAGCAGTACGTAAATTACGATAACATCTACTGAAAAAAAGATAATGCACTGGTTCCCCACTACCATGTTAAAAGTTGAGCTATGTACGCTTGAATGTCCGTCCATCCATTCATTCTGTTTCACCACCAAGAGGATAGCTCATGTTCGTTGGTCGTTGTAGTGGAGAAGAGTACAGACGTTACTAAATTATGCCATGCTAAAATAACATAAATCGACAAACTAAATGCGAATGCGAAGGAGAGACAAAATAAATATTTATATTTTACGAGTGCACACTGTACGACGACCGACAGGCATGCTTTGTTGCTGTTCAATTGTTTTAGTTTATTTGCTAAAGACATCCATACTCTTTTTCATTTCCTACTCGCCCAAAAGACTCAAGAAGGAAGGAAACACCGGGCGCTTTTATTATTGCTGTGTACATTTTTTACGGCACACATTTTCCCGAGATTATTGTAAAAGCAAGGAAGGCAATGAAACATTCAATATTCTGCGATGCATTGTCTCGTTTACACGGGACTTATTTGTTGATTTAGCGAAAATGTTCTAGCATTTCCCTTCCGATTTCCGTGCGGGTGCCACATTACAATGCTTGTGCCCATTATTCATTTGCTGTGGTAATAAAACACGGATAGATTTATTTACAACTCATGTCCTTTTTTATTCCATGTCATTTGCTAATGCCTAAAAATACAATTTTCAGGTGTACCCCATTGCAGTGATTCGAAAACGTACGTACTCCTTCACAATTGTTGGAAATTGCTAAACTTATCTAGAAATTGAATTCATTCATTGCAAGCTCTGTAATAAAAACAAACAGAATGAATGCCAACAGATCAATGATCACAATAGTAAAAAAAGTTGAGCTAAAATTAATTGATTAAAAAATCCTGTTGTTGTCATCACTCGATTGATGCTCTTGATTAGATTGCCTGTTTGCATAATAACTTTGCATGCTGATTGCAGTGAAGTGAATAATTATTTGCACGTTGCAATTACTCATGTCAAGTGTAATTAGGTACACTATCACCTACCACAGCGTACACGAGAAGTACATCACCCCAGGTGAATCAATATCTGAGTTTGTTAAGCTGGCATACTAGTACTAGACTAGACTGCATTCTTTTGATAAGAAGTGGACAACAACAGCAGCGGCAGCACTACTGCACCTAGCAATTTTGTAGTTGTGTCGTCGTCGGCGTGTTGTTTGGTGTGACGATAACTTTATTGATGAAATGAGAAAAAGTAGCTTACGAGGGCAAAACTAATACAAGCTCAAGTGAGTTCCTGACGTTTGGCATGGCATACAGTGTGAAGAGTGCAGTTAAGTCTAGACAAAGTTATTGAACAAACAAAATAACGTGGTTGGCTGGTGGGTCGTCAGTCGACGTAGAACGTAAAAAACATCCTATTACACACACACACGCTTCATGGAGTTTGGCACATGTGTCATTCTGACGAGCGATTTCAAATGTTGTACAAAATCAAACGACATTGTTGCGATTGATTATGCTTATCTCGCATCATAAATTGCATTATCGAAACCGACTGATCCTTCTTGCCAACAGCATCTATATGATAAATATATACTATGTAGGACAAAGACATGTAAAGGAAACATTGTTGCAAATGTACACATTTTTATCGTTGTATTTACATGTGTTCATAGCAAACTTTGCGTATTTCAGTTTTGTTTCGCAGTTACTGTAAATGCTCAATTTTTTCTGTAAATTTCCAAAACCTTTTACTTTTGCGTTTTCCTTGCCTTGTGAATAGGCATATATTTTACCACGCGCTTTTAGAACTGTATTACCTCATGTATGTAATACAGAGGAAGGATAAAAAACAAAACATAATTAACTAAAAAGCTGTATTCAGATCAATGAGAATTGCTTGTTTGCTAGTTTTTATTGTTGTTTCTCTTGAGCGTAGTGCAGGTTCATTCCGGCATCATACACCGAAACCGGCTAAAAACAGAATTACATACCTGTTTACTCTTACTTTCCCCATGCACTATTATGTACAGTCGAAAGGATTTAGGTCAGTTGAGCACGCGATGTGTGCTGGCTGGCTTTTACAACGTTATACTGTCTTGACTACAGAATGATTTCACTCAACACGGTCATATTGGTCATCATCATCCGATAGCTAAAAAAACATTACCTATACCTATCCACACGCACGTTGAAAAAATCTAGATATTATCTTACCAGTCAGCCCTTCCCTTGTTCCCTTCCTATAAATCAATGAATGTCTATTTACGATTTTTTCGATTGTCAACCATGTAATACATCCGGTACGATTTTAATTTTGCACCATAAATAGTCTTGAAGAGAGAAATACGTGTACATTATTTATCTGTACAAGATGCACATAAACGACTACTTCGATCAAGAAGCTGCCTCCTCCTTGTTTTTGAAGATCCAGTTATATTGCTATTGAAGAACCGGTCTCCTTTTGTGCTTCACTCAAATAAATTTATGTTATTTTAACATAAACTTTTTCCTTGTGATAAAAATATTAAAATACAAACAAATTTCGCTGAATTACGCGCTTACAGAAACGACAATCTTTAATAAAAGCAACAAATGTTTGTAACAGTTGCCAAAATTCTTCTCACTGTAGCCGTGGCGTCAGTTTTTCGTGCATTCACCTGTTTCTGACTTTTTACCATGAAGAAACCATAAACGACATTTATTTTTAAACAAATTGCCTACAACAAAATATATAAATTAATTGTCAATTGTTATGTACAGAACACTTGACTTTTGACTTTGACCCCTTGAGTTTGTATGTAAATACGTGCAAACGAATAAATATTCACTTTCAACAAACCCTGCCACCATTTCAGCACTTTTTTCATACATTTACATCACGCGGAAGAGGCAACAAGCTTATAAAAGCATCCTCATCACTACCACGACTTGACCAAAAAGACTTGCGTAAATGTTTGTCATGCACTTGAAATAAAAAATCTTCCTTCCACGCCACTCACTCACCTACATTTTAAACCAAAGAGTGTTGACTAGTATATAAAGTATCGCAATAATACGATGCGACAACATTTTTTTATGTCGACAATCACGATTATCTGTGGATGTGCCTATGACGACATGATGNTCACGATTATCTGTGGATGTGCCTATGACGACATGATGACAATCATTATTATTATAGCTTGACTGTGCTTCAAACGTGCTTTTGTCGCTGTAGCCTACTTCCACCACTTTGCACACATTTTATTCGGCTCAACTGAGTACACTAAATATATTGATTTTTTGGTACAAAATGGCGAATATAAGAATGTACTTTATTGCTTCGTTCGCAACAACAGGTACTTTATTGCTTTTATATTAATTTAGCGTGTATGTTATACTACACAATCTCCATTTTACAACTTTTATATTTATTTGCTGAAAGTGAATATCGAAAAATGATTGGAAACTCAGTTGCTAAAAATAGTTTTGATGATGTGTGATGATTTGATATTTTAAAAGAGTCAAACAATAGAAGAAAAAAAACTTTCTCTAAGTTTTTAGCACCGAGTGCACAAAATATGTTGTCGTCATCATCATCATCATCATTGGTCATCAGTCATCAACAATACAGTAACAGTCCCACACAACACAACGATAGGAGCATTGTACATTTTTATATTTTCTTGAAATCAATCTACCAGTCAGAGGCTGACACTTTAATGGAGATGAGCAGTAATGTCATAATAATAAACCACAAGACAACAACGGAGCTCCTACATCGATTTAGCACAATTTTTCATTCTTCTGAACACTGAAATTAACAGACTGACACACACAGACAGAAAGAAAATAATGTTTAATATTGTTAGGACATGTGGCGATTTTTATTGTATGATTCTTTCTGATAACCCAAGAAGCAAACAGTTGCAGTTGCAACAACAGAAGTGAGGAATAAAAAGGCAAAAAGGGATTCCTATGAGATTACTGCACCGCGGGTGAACAAATGCTACGAATTGCAAAAAAGTTTCACTGTTTTGCAAGTACTGGGCTGCCTTTTGTGTGAATGAAGAATAACAATAATAAAATAATAATGGAGACCATTTTGCAATTAATTTACTTGCTTGAATTTGTAAAGCCCAGCAGAAAATTAATAAAAGCTTATCATTTAGCGAAATGCGTTATTATAAAGATCCCCGATCATTTCCACGATTAGAGTAATGTGCAGTTACTACACGCAAAATACAGTTATACGCACACACAAAATTGGCAAGTAAATGAGGAATTAAAAATGATTTAAAAATCATGTACGACGGTATAAGCCATAATAAATAGAGACAGCGGTGAGGAGCTGCTGGTTGGGTAATAAAAAACGTCTGGGAAGAAAGAGTAGAATTACATTGTGTTTGTCTGTCAAATACGCCAAGATAGTTTAGAATTGGTACGTCGTGGCCGTCAGGTCGTGGGGTATGCGGTTTTTATTGCACGCACTAATAAAACACATGAAAAACAAAATTATTATTTCGCTATGGTAAATATGTGTTCATATTGTTATTATTATTATATTGGTCCGTAGACACTAGAAAGGTCAACATTATAATAATTTGAGGTCAAGTAAAAGGTATATAACTGCTTGTAATATCACTATCACCTTCACTCTTTTGTAAATGCGTGCGTAAAGCTAGTAAAGCAAGCAAGCATTATAATGTCAGACAGAGCCATACGACTGAACAACTGAGCATTATTTCGTTATAACACATAATATGATATTTAAGCAAGTATATTAATCTACCAAATCTTTCAAATGCACTTCTTCTTTTAAAGCTGATAATATTATAACGGTAATTTGGCAAACGTTTTTTTGGGTATTACCTTGCCGGCAGCATCCTTACTACAGTGCAACGCGGTGCATCAACAAGTCAATGATGGCAAAGATGTCAGGGGAATCTATAGGGAAAACGTGAGCTCACCTCTGAGCTGATGGTGAAACCTTTCTTCATTATAAAAAAAACACAGTCTGCTGAATACAATGGATTTGGATGGTGGTGGTGGTAATGGTATACGGTTAAAATATTATTGTAAAAGTACGCATTTCTATAATTTTAATGACATATTTATTACTATGCCGGTGTTGGCTTTTGGAAGGAATTCCACAGTGATTACTAATATAGCTTGCATTTCTAATATACACTGAATCAGAATATTTTTTGAACTGCCAGATGTGCAAGATATATACACCACGCCACCACACAGTAGGCCAACAACAACAGTATCAGTTTAGTAAAGAATAAGTATATTATGAACTACTGTTCATGGTGTACTCTTACAGAGAGGTGACTACAAAATTTTGTAAAGATTTTTTCTAGCCTCTTGTGGGATACGACATCGTATTTACGTGACGACTAGAATTTCAGCTTCATAATGCAATATTATAATGTTGTTGGTTTGGAGTCCTTATGATAATTTGATAGCCATTATTACTACTTTCAGAGTTGTAACCCGAGAGCCCATTTTTGAACAACTTCCCTTGACATATTATCAACATGAGACAGAGGAGGCTACTACTATCAAATCTACTCATTCACCACTACGCTGCACTCCTGCCAACAACGCCAAGACACATTTCATCTTTTAATCTTCTCTTGCTGCATTTTCTATTCTTCCCATCATTTACATAATCACCCTTCAACTTCCTCTCCCTCCACTTGTTCATTATTCTGATATGATAATAGTGATAAACATCCAACAAATTGTATATAACAGCTTATAAATATTATTAACTATGTAGATGAGTAAATATGATGCACATCATGTAGTAAAGAAGTGTACACCGTATTTACATCGACCGAATATGTATGTCTGTACTTATTTGTCCGTCCCCATTATCAATCCATAGTTCATCATCATATTATTATTACCATCATAACCAAAAGGCAAAAAATAACGACATTTACAATTCGTGTTTAAGAAACGCCACATTAATAATCCAATATAATACAGTGCATCCATGCAACTTATGGCGACGCTCAAATGTTCTACGAAAGTCCTTTTTCGTTCTCAATTTCTAAAGCTACACGGCTAAAAATTCTAACATCAATTGTGTGT
>JAHZMT010005524.1:0-10615 GCA_027743785.1 Sinhomidia bicolor
TTGCTTTTCTGCCTTCTCGAGAATACAATAGCGCTGTGTGCCTTCCCAAAAATTGGAGTCACCCACGTCGTTGTTCCCGTGCTGCTCATGGCTTTTCTACACACAACACAACTTCTTTTTTGAGAATAATCGCCGTGTGGAATCCAAAACCGCAACAGCACGCCCACCCCACTCGCTTTTATATCATTTTATTCTTCTCTAAATCTCAAATTCCTGCAAAGTTTAACAAAGATCAACTTTAGGGAAAGACATGGGGATTAGCACGCGGGTTTAGTGTGGCATTATTTTCGGTCATTCTCTCCCAAAAAGAAGCGTGCTTTTTGATTGCCCATTAAACTAGCACGCTGCTGTTGCATCTATCTGTCTGCCTGTCTGTTGCTGCTGACAACATCATCTCACCACTTTCAGCATCTCTGCTCAATCACAATTATTGTCATGTCAATTTTATTCCAATTATTTAATACAGCAGAGAGAATGCACAGCAGAGTGATAAAATGTGAGAAGATGTGTGAATTTGTTGTTTCGTGTAGGAATTCTCATCACTTGAGCACCGAGAGAGAAGACTGTAGGAAGGTGGATGGGTAGATGGACGCGGAGTGCATTACATAATGATAATGAGTAGCGTAATTACGCGAAATCTAAACGAGGAATTTGGATTGCTGCTTGTAAGCTCTGATTTTTTGTGATGTTGGGTGATAATGAAATCTGCTTCTTCCATGCACCCAACCACTGCACCAGGTGAGTAGCTATAGTTACGCTAATACAAAGTTGAATGGGAATAAGAATTCGAGGGAAAGTGCTGTGGTACTGGTCCATGCTAAGAACAAGAGGGTTGTAGCAGGGTGCCCATGAATTCAGCTTGCCCGCCTTCACTTGTTTAAGCTGCTATTTTCTGATAAGGCAGTCAATCCGTGTACTTCCGTCAAAACCTTCATCTGCCTTTAGCGCTCTTTCCTCTGATTAACAACAACAAAGTTTCTTCAAACTTTATGTCAAATTTTTCTCATCTTATTCTGTTGCTCATCTTGACAAGTAAAAACCACAAGGAAACGCTGAGGCATTCTTTCCTTCCAACCCTACCTAAAACCAAAAAAACCCTGCTATTCTACTTCACAGCCGGAAGCACAGACTTTCATTCTGTCAAGTTGATAGTTGGCTGAAAAAGCATTTAGAGAAATGAAGAGAGAGAAGATTGCTCAAATTTTGGAAGAAATCTCTTCATTTCAAAATGGACATATGTAAATTGGTGGGAGCAACAATTACATTTTCCCTAAACAAACAAGTCATTCGGAAGAGATACGGCACTGCCCCTTGCTTGGTGGTCCTGTCATTCCACTTGTCTCTTTTTCAACCAAGTCGACAATATACAGATAGCGGCATTACAAGCGAGTGAACAGAAATGGTGAAAATGAGCAAACGTTTTGTGCGAATGCGTGGTGAGATGTGATTTTTATCATCTAAAATGACTACATAAAACCTATTTTGCATTTCTCTAATTTCATTTTTTCATTTCTCACAAAAATGAACAAGTTTCTGCTCTTGAGGAGCCTTTAAAACATTCTACGATAATTCGATCAATCCAAAAAAACTAAAATCTAGTTTGTACATCTCTGCTCACTATCAATCATCAGCAAGCAAAGCGACCGATTGAAAAAGTGTCATGTCGAATAAGAAGGGAAATGAAAAGTGATGCGAAAATTGTGTGAAAGCAACAACTTTGGTAGAACTCTGGCAATTGCGCGAGAAAGCGATTCTCTGTCTCAAAATGACTCGAAATAGAAGATTGTAGAGCAGAAGCGTTGTCCTTTGTCCACCCACCAGCGTCAGCTTTGCTTTCAATAGCTTTGCTGATAGTAAAGCGAGGAAATAGAAAACAATATGAATTCAGGTTGAATGGCCAGTGACTGTGAAGAGAATAGCGCACACGCACAAATTGCTAGAAGAATATGTGAAGACGATAGCTGAAAACATGCTAAATGTTTATTATTATTGCTTCTATTACATTAAGTGGTGTTTGTGTACTAACTGTGCTGATCATTGCAACAAGCAGGAAATGCAGATTTGACCCTTGAGCTGTAACATAACTTGACTATACAATTATTTTTATTATTATTGCTTTGCTCATCTCCGCTCAACTTTTAATCTTCATAAAACTGAGCAAAGGAATTCTGTCTTTTTGACCAATTTGCAAATGATACGACCACAACACAACTCGCATGTTTTGAGTATTAAAAGAGGATTATTAAGGCACTCTTCCTCATCTCCATTTTCATGTCGAAAAAACAATTAACGAGCGACCAGGCCACAGGTACACCGTTTCCCTAAAATGCACGTTGTCAGTCAGTCACGCTACTCACTTGACAACTTTCTGACGCATTTCCCTGCTCTTTTGATGGCGAGATTTTCATCTTTTTCCCATCTTCTCATCAACAGCTACTCCGCGGATAAGCTTGAATAATTGTTTTTTATGAGCGTTGTTTAGAAGCACATTATGCTCTCTTGCATAACTCGTTGTTGTAGCAGTAAGTTAACTTACGAGTCTAGACTCCTTACTTAATGCTCCCTAATGTAGCGTATCATGACCTCCTCTCTAAGCAACAATGTGACCCTGCACCAGCTACGAGTTCACAAGTGCCCACTTCCCTGGTGAAAGTCAATCCCTCATTTTTTATTTTGCTGATCGGCATAAATAACCACTTCATTTGCTTTTACCTAACCTTTGCGTCATTTTCGCCGTTTTTAAAAAAACCATTGACGATAGTTTCAAGAAAAGAAGTGCAATTGAAAATTGAGTAGGTATAGTTAACTCGAGAAAATGCAAATGTGAGTTTGTTCAGGTTATCCATAAATGGGAATTTGTCGTTAAAAAGCAGAATTGGCAAAGAGTATTCTCTTGAAACGTTGCGAACTTGTTGTTGTAATGATTAGATGCATTTAGGGAAACTAACAGTAGTTTAATATCCGATGAGAAGCATAATACCGATTCCCATTACGCTTCATTACTATTTTATTGCCTCAATGAAAATAAGCAGCGGAGACAATCCAATCCAATGCTGCTAGAAAGCTGTGATGAATGGTTTAGGTGCAAACTGCGAGGCACGACCACAAGTACAAAAAATTACTTGACTATTTAAGGCTAAATGCTGTCACATTTGAAAACACTTTTTCGTTGCCCAGAGTTCAGGTGAAAAAGCAATATATTTCTCTGCAGGGGACTCAGAACTGTGAAAGTTTCGGTGAAATAGATGTTGTGAGTATTGCGTCTGCTTATAGGCCAAGCCCAGAAACGTATGTTTGCTGAGAGAAGATGAAGACTTGTTCTTAAAATAAGTCGTAGTCTGGTCGACACGACGCAGATTGCCGCAATTTATTTATCTGCTAATTTTGCTACAAACGCCGACTGGACAATAACTCTGAAGAAATGACTTAATTAGCCCCCTTTGCACGCAACCACCTCGCAGCAGCTACATGGCAAACTCCCTGTCTACTCTGCATTGTAAGACGTGTCAAGTCTCCTATTGAAAGAAACAAGTCAGGTTACTGCATGAAATATTATTCTATTACAGCAGTGCTTCCTTTACATCCTCCAGTCATTCACTTTGCTTTGTGCTAAAATCGGTAGTATGTGTTAAAACTCAAAAAAAATGATTTAAAGGTAATTTAAATTTTTGAAAATATCTACTCATTTTTTTGCATGTGCCACAACAGGTCATCTCACCTCCATCGGCTGGCTGAGCTCAGCTTTTACAAACATTTTAATTCTCCGGCGAATTGTGCGAAGAGGTGCTCAGCTTGAGACAGAGCAACAGCAATTTTGACTGGTATGAGGAGTGTTGAAGTGCATGTCAGTCTTGATTTCTTGATCAATTTTTAGAATAAATGGAAACAAGAGGATGGACTGGATGGAGCAGCTACCAGGAGCCTCTACTTGTAATTTAACCGAGTGCGACGTTAATGGAGACAAGCTCCGGCCACCACCACCAAGGGCGTTCCGCAATGAGCAGAAATGAGAGAAAAAGTTAGCAGAGCGTGGTCAGTCTAATGATAATATAAATTGAGCATGACTCGTCAAAATACAGAAGCAGTCAAGAACAAACAGCTTTGATGTTATTCAACGTAGCCAAAAACGTGTACAAACATTTCCTCTTTTCTTTCGACAAAAACGTGTTGTATAATTCATCAACTCTCAACTGTTTGCATGATTTCAGCAACTTTTTTTTACAAAAATCGAGAAGGACTGGTGGTGATGCTCATTACGAGTTTCTGTCTTTCTTCTCTCTGCAAAACATTTGGTTGTGCAAACTCAAAAATATCTCATTTTCACACTAGAAAAGAACGGTAATTTGAGCTTCATCCTTTTGAGCCTCACTTGAACAGACAACCTGGTGACATGAGCAAACGGGCAAACTGGATTTTTGGAATCAAGTGTCCATAAGAGCCACGACACTGTCAAAAAGTACAAAACTTTTTACAATTTGACATGGAACATCAATTGGTTATTATTATGCTTTACCGGGCCTGCATAGAAAAACGAATCTTGAGTTCATTTTTTGGCATGCGTATAAGGTTGAGTAGACCAGGATTTTAGGAGCTACACAGCTACAAATACTCCCTGCCCTTCTTTCGTTGCGGCATAGATCGAATTTCAGCGTGTTTAAATATACGGAAGATCTTACGTGAAATGTTGAATGTTTAATTTGAAGTGAAATGACAACCAGACAACCAAATCGTGATATCTTAATTCTGTCTCAGAATTTAGTGTTTTAGTTAGAAGGTGAAGAGAGAGATAATTAAAATTATGTCGAAGCAATCAACAGAAAAAACTGAACCTAAAGTAACCCGCACATTTGACTTTATAATTGACTTTGATAATTTTCACCAAGAAAAATAATGCGTAGGCAGTGCGCTATAAGAACACAAAAGTACATTGTTCTAATTCAGCTGCAACATTCTGTAGCTCGTGATTAGTTTGAAAATTTAACAAAATTTAATAGATATTTAAATGAAGTAATATTTGGAGATGTGCATGATGAAAAGAGCTGTTGAAATGGCAGGATGAAGTGTCTCGCAACTGCAACAGTTTCGATGAAGAGCGACCGGAATCAGTCAACGAACATGTTCTATCACAAACAAAGATTTCCTCTGGGTTTATGCATTTGTGCTTCACGAGGATAGTCCTCTTCAATTTTGGTTGAATCAAGTTAAGTAGTCCTGTTACTCAATATTACTTTTTAATTATTTTGCCGGGTTAAAATTCTGCTCGGTTAAGGAAGTGGCCCTCCTACTCTTTGCAATTATGAGATATTATTATAAATTATTATGCGGACAAGATGGAAGAGGAATTGGAGGATCACCACACGCAGAAGAGCACACACAAGGTTACTACACAGCCATGCCTCTACACTAATTGTTGGTTGTTCTAACGCATTGCTCAAATACTTTTGAATACGCAAAGTTTTTTTTGAGCATGGAAACGAATGAGTGTTGGTCCCACTTGCAATCACCACACATCTCTTATCATTCTCGTTAAGGTACACTGCCTTTTCTCTCTTTATTCAAGTTTTGATCTTGACGATGGCAGAGCAGCAAAAAAACGACTTGAATCGAGCACGGCTTAGAAACGAGGAGCCATGAAGGAGGCAAAGACCTTTACGCAACGAATGCAAGTGCAAAAAATAGAAGGATGTGTTGCTCGTTTGGAATGCGCGTTGGCTTGGATAAGGCAGGAGTGAGCTGTGCAGCTCGCATACTAGACGCAACTTTAGGCAGACTGGCGGTGGGAATTCAGATTGCAATTTGTAAGGATTATCGCTAAAGTAGATGGCGATAAATGCCAAGGTTTCATGGTGAAGAGCATGTCGTGGTAATGACATTATGTTTACATACCTTACGCACTTCTCTCCTAAACTTGAGCCAAACTTTTGACAAGTCACAATTTTTAAAACAAGACGACGAGATGCTTCTTTCGATACCACTTGTAACATGTAGCCACAGAGTTGCCATCTGAACACGTCTATTATTTATTTTTCATTGGGATTTAAGCCAGAATAATGCTTTGTTGCTCTTTCTAGACGAAAATGTAATGTCAGCTAAGCCTCGAAAAGAAGATTAGCAGCAAGATTATCAGACTCCCAGAATCTGCAGCGCAACGGTTTGAGGCCATATAGCGAGGCGAAAATGGTTAAAAGCGCTGCCATGGCAATGTGGCATTCACGCACAGTGAGTTGCGTTCTGTTGCGTTCTGTTGCTGAGTGCATGCATTGCCAATTAGCGTGGATTCCAGCCAAAAACGCAAAGAGAATGAGTTTTGTGATGAGCTTTTAAAAGCAATTTTGAGCTCTTCTTCTTCTCTCGCCATTTTAGAAAGTCGGCTTGTTCAAATGTGCCTTACAAAGTACGGTTGGTCTGAGTCTCTGAGCTGGCGCTGAACTAGCTATTATGTGGAATACTTAATAAAGATAATTATTTGTTACATTTCTACTCGGCCCAATTGAATTCCAACTCCAGAGCTATGGAATTGAGTAATGAAAGGCGATCAGTCAATGTTTGTCCTTGGTCAAGTAGGATTGATTTTATGATGCATCTGTCAATAAAAAGCATTGGACTTGTCGAAGGGGGAAATGTATTGAGACGTGTTTGCAGGAAAATTGGTGGAATAATGCCTTTTGCAAGTTGCTTCATGAGAGCCGTCCTCCACATGAGCAAACGGGGAGGTGGCGTATATTTCAGCACTCTAATTTAGTTATTTGTCCATGGATTGTGAGTAATTGTGCCTTAAGTGATCCATAAATGGACATAATGGCGATGACAATGGGTGAAGGGATGCCAAATGTGTCAATCTCTTGCCTCTGCTCACCATCGCCACTAATTCCACCGCTCATTAAACGCGTTTGGGAGGTCCCCACTGAAAGCATGCAGCATTGCATAGCCTCCAATTCATTACACGATTCGAGGAAATCTCTAAAAGGAAAATTGATAAACAAACAAGATATGTGCCAGGTTGTTTGCCTGCTGCTTCCTTCCTGCATACCTACCGCATCCCATACATGCCAACCTACATGCTTGTCTCTGCCAACTCACTAAATTCGCATTTGCTTGCACAATCACATATTATCCAAGCTTAAATGCTGACCAAAAACTCACTTCCTCTCAACTTGTTTAAATTAAAATTGGGATTAATCGTCAATACTCATGAAATCATCCCATTTTATCCCGACGGAATTTAACTTGAGTGATGTTTAAAGTGAAGTTTAAAGTTGACATGAATGAAACAATTGTGTAATGCAAGCGCGTTAGTAGTTTAGAGTTGTGCTTTAAAGAGGAATAGAATGCCATTGAGAACACAATGCGATTTAATTTATTCTCCTGTGTGTGTTTATCAAAGTAGAAATGCAAAATATGCACACACGTCTCCTCTCTTCGCTAACCGAGTGAGAATGTACACTTGCCAGCAGCTTGTCATGTAATCAAACTTTTTCTTCTTAGCAGTTTGGATTGGAAGTAGCGATGAATCCGGAGAAGTGAAAAAGGTGCTAAAACAATTCGAAATTATTAGCAGATCGAATTAACTTCAAGAAACGTGCATGTGCATTATGAGGAGTCAGTTAGCGCTGGCTAACCCGAAGCAACCAGCTATGCAGCTCTTCTTCCAGCACCTTCCTTCTCAAAAGTCTGACCAATTTATGCGTTTGCGTCCTGAAATGGTGTACACATCTAATTTTATACTCATAAACTGTGACCAGGGCTAATTGGCAGGTGGGAAAACACTTTTCATTTTTCAAGCAAACATGCCACCGTTTTTAAATGCTCTCACACGAAACTATTTATTTAGTAAATTTCATTTAAATGGCTTACACAAATACGAACGAAATGGAAGAAAAGTGCATTTCTCAAACACACAATCCAAGCAACCAGCCGCAGTCAACGTACCACTGTGCCACTATCACCTTTCCAGTGTAACATGTTGAGTGAGAGAGTTGGAGGAAAGGTGGATTGAGAGGTGAGGTGAACACTCTACTTTCTGCTGCATTCTCATTAGCACCTTCACATTTTTGAAGAATCATGAACATTATCAAATTTCTTTCACGTTGAATAATGCAAAGCCATTTAGAGCTGAGCAAGCGGTAACCGACTCAAAGTACTCTCAACTTTAAAAAAACAAGGGAAAGTGCTCTGAAACATTTTTACTTTCATCCCCAGTTTTTTCTCGACCAGCGGAAAAGAATGAGAAAGAGTAACTTGCCATTTAATCTTTTCGTTTGCCTTCATTTCATACAAGTGTCCTTTTAGTGGGCAAAGTATTATTTGTGTGTGAGTAAGGACAAAAGTTGAGTTGCAGGTGATAGTGCTTGTAGCTATGAAGCTAACTGCACTGCAACTCCAACGCTCCCAAAACTCATTTTTTGTGACAACTGATAACTTTGTGGCTGACTCTTGCTCTACTTTGTTCTTGCCTGCATCCGACTAGCGTTTTAATTGTGATTGATCCCTTACATAAACAAATAAAGAGAGGAAAAAGAAAACATGCTTTGCGCTTTGCATGCAAGAACGCGATGAGCGGTAAAAATCAAGCGATCGACACCACAAAGGATACTCGTCGAACTGCCAGTTGCATTTTCAAAACGCCGATGTGCACAAGAGAGGTTCGGAGGAAAGGAGTGGCAAGGCATTTTGAGTGAAAACAGCTTATTTTTTGGGAAAGAGCAGCAGCGCGTTGCCAACGTGCAATTGAAGCTTTGAAAGCGATAAAGTTGATGTAATAATGAGCCACGCTTGGTTCATTACGCAGAGGTAAAGGACAGAAGACAAGGCATGCAAAGTGCAAAGCCACTCACTCATCATCGCCCTCAATGAAATGACACGACATGGGCTCCACACTGCAGCACAGTCCACTCGCTACTTACTGAAGTAGTCGCTGGGCAGTCAGTGTCAGTACACCTTCAGCTGACGAGTTCATGTGGCATTCATCAAAAGATTACTCACATGATCCCCTCTGCATGCAGTAGAAAGTTTTCTGCTTACCTTTCAAATTAAGTCATAATTATTGCATTAGCAAACACTACCGTTTCCTCTCTACTATTCCTCGTGCTGTACAATGAAAAAAGTTGCAAAATTGCAAAATGTGCAAACCAACCTTGATTGCATCATCACCATCGTCATCAAAATATCATCAGTAGCACCAAGTTGCGGAGCCAAGCAAATCATCCCCAAAATGTGTTGTTGTCTAGCTTCTGTGGCCAAATGTGAGCAGAGCGTGCATCGCAAATAGTACAAATGGTAGATATTAGAAGTTGGTGGAAGAAGATTAAGAAGATGATGAATGGATAGACAGGTTTGCAAAGCAAGTCACATTTTTCTGGTGTCTGATGAAGGCTGCTGGTGCGGTGGTGAGGATGCTGGGATGAGGTGAGCTGTGTAATTACAACCAACCAAATCCATTACTACGACATGTGCACTTTCTTCCCAGTCTTCTCATATCTATCGCCTATCAGCTTCTATTATTGCTAACGTGAAAAGAGATGTTGAGCTGCTGAGGGTGTTGAGCCAAGGTGCTTATCCTCTCGCACCACCAACCATAGAGGATATTCTGACAAATAAAACTACCGCAATTTCTACAAAATAGTAAATTATAGTAGGGATATGCGTGTATAGCTGTAGTAGGTATGGTGTGGTAAAAGTTTGATTTGTTTGCCATAATAATAATGATAATGGCGGAATAGAAAGGTAAAAAAGTGTGAGTGATCATGCAATAAAAGTGCTTCTTGCAAAGGACACCGCACGAGAAAATGGCGTAGCAAGTTGGTTGCGCACACGATTGCCGAATTAACATAATCAACCCAGCTCGTGCACGTTTACATGTTGTCCTGTTGGCAAGTTGGCGAACATTTTTACATCGGTTACAAAGGCATGCACATATTATCAGTTACCGTTTTCCCTTTTCTAAAAAAGATGTTGCTTCCACGCAAGTGTAGGGATGCTTCAAAAAGAAACCTGAAACAGAGAGCGATCAACCATTTTCATTCCTATGAAGGTCGTTGGTTTGCTGCAATTATCTTGTGCAAGTTTATTTCCGACTTTGAAAGTAAGCTGAAATTGAGTCGAGTGAAAAGCGAGAAACAACAAAGTTATTGACGTGGCCAGTACAAAAGTGAAGATGACAATTTTAGTACAAGTGTACTGATGCGCAACCGCAGCATATTCGTGTAAACCGCATCTGCGCACCTGACAACAAGACAAGAAACCTGCCGAAAAAGGATTTTTCTGGTCGTGCATAAATCAAGCACATGAGTATTGTCACAATGTAACGTTGTAACTGTAAGCACTGCAAATCCGTCCCTTGCCAATACGTCGCTAGTGTTCCAGGAAAATGACGAGTTGGCAGCGTAACTTTAGAAATGAAAAAAGATTTTCTTTAGAAGAAAATTGTCGTGTAAGAATGGTTCAATTATTGCTACGATTGTAATGGTGGTGTACAACCGTCAATTTGCATTTTTGCTTGGTTCATCGTTGAAATGACGAAATGTTGGTGTTGATAGGAGTGTTGGCGGGAAGGAGCAAGATGACAATGCAACTTTGAAATAAGCTGATATTATAATTCAGGAAACATTCCTGACGG
>JAHZMT010005525.1:0-10077 GCA_027743785.1 Sinhomidia bicolor
AACCAGTCACAGATTGCTTACATTTTTACAGTAATACAAAGTTGTTATACGCTTTATGTCGTTTTTCAGCAAAACTTTCACTGGTTCTGTTATCGCTGTTTTTTTTGAGTTGCTTATACATAAGATGCCAAAATTTTATAGACATGACTTCACTTACTTTTTTTCTCCTTCTCGAACTTTTTTACGCTGTCTATAATATGCTCACATTGCTTGTAATGATCATCATGGCTGTGACATCCTCTTATTATTGGCATGGTTCGATGTGTACACCATTTTGTTCTGTTATGCTCCTACCAAAACCATACAGCACTAAGCAGTCTTTCTTATTCGTGATTGAGTGTGCTTGAGCTACTTCTAGTGACCATTTCCTACCTCAATAAATCCCTGCTTAAGAGAAAAATATAAAAAAGTAAAGCAAACAAGAAACCATCATCATAACCCATAAAAGAAATTGTCTTCAGTTTGACTCTGTTATCGCATTAGAGATACTTGCAAAGAAGGGGAAAATATGACTTGATATATTTCTTTTCCAAAATGTGGTGCGTTCGAGAAATGAAAGAGAGAGAGAGAGAGAAACTTTACTTTGCTACACTTGACACTATCAAAGACTGGTACAAGGTACAAATTGTTATTATTATTGTGTAATACTCAGCATGTAACAAAATAGAACATTTCAAAATAAGAAGAAGAAAAATAATTCTCCATGAAAATGGCAAGATGTTTCCTGAGGTCCTGCAAAAATTCCTAGTAAGCGTTTTTTTTCAGAACAAGATGCATACAGTTTCGCTGAAATTGTGTGCAACTTTGTATTATTTGGTCATGGCTAAACCTGATTCTCTTTTCCCGCTGTCTAGTACCTAGTCAAGTTCTATATGTAGGTAGAGAAACTTTCTGGAGACAGAGCGGCTCTATCGGAATGGAGAGTTTTAGCAATTTTTTGACTGGAAATTGATTTATGTGATAAGTCTTTACGATATGACTTTCGGTCATTAAGTTATTGCTTGGTTAACGGACTAAAACAGAGATGACATCGTATTAGGTGGGTATGTTCATATTACAAAAGAACTGTATAATGATATATTATTTATACTATGTGTACACAATACATGAATAATACAGCAATTCTTGAGTAGCCCCATATACGTGGAAAATGCATTTGTAATTAATTGCTACAAAAAATCGAATCTACTTGTTTTTGTAAGTGAGACGAAAATGGTTTGTACAGATTCAATATTTGTGACAACCAACTGAACAAAGTGAAATATAGACCTAGCAAGATTTCAAAGACCTTGTCACTATGCATTGTTGCATCAAAGGAGCCATTATTTTTCTCCACTGCAGAAAATACATAGAACCTTTGTATCACTTTTTTTTAACTCAAGAAGAACATAGATTATAGGAACAATTAATACAGTATTTATTCAATACATGCCGATACGATGCCACTTAGCTTGTTCTTATTTGCAACCATTTTGCAAGCAAATCTGTAGCAAGAGCTGTGAGAAATTCCCTAGCCGTAGTAAATCTATTGTTTATACAATCCGCAGAGAGAGACTACTGAAATGCGAAAAAGGAGGATTTAAGAGACGATCAACTTGTGAAATTTATGTCGGAGGATAATGCGCTCTATACATTATTCTAAAGAAAGGCTATTCATTCGTCCATATTCCCTCTTTTATTCACTTTGGTTAACACTTTATGTCTTGTGCCAAAAAAAGTGGAAACTTGGCTAAATGGCGAAGCCAGCTAAAATATGAGCTTGAAGCCGCCACTGTACTACAAGTTGCCGCAATTGTGGCTATTACAAGAAACGCTGGATGCAAAAGATATATCAGGTGAAAGTACTTTTTATTCACAACTTCTCGCTGGAAAAAGGAAATTACAGCGATTTAAGCACCAAGAAATCCTAGGCTTAACATTCTGAAATGTGGTTTGTTAAGTAACTTTGTGAACTACTCACAGCTTTGCAACTTGTAACTGGCTATGCACTCTCTTATAGGTTATTACCTTTTATGCAAGACAAAAAGTTACCAAAGTTGACTTGAGTTAAGAAACAGTAGCAAAAAATTTTATTGGTTAAGAAACCACTACTACCTCAGCACGGGTAAATGAACTTGCATAAATGGTAGCGTAAAAAGGTGATGCGCCCAGGCAAGCACCACCATTCTACCGCATATATGTGTGTACCTAAAAAACTGCCATTAAATTTTCGCTTTTGATATATTGATATCCTAACCTGATTTGATGGATGCATAATAAATTGTAGCATGCAGATCCTTCCTGACTTGTAGGAAATTGGATGAAAGAATCTTTTTTAAATCCTTGTAATCCAAAACTTTATGTTGGTCGCAGGAGATGTAAAAATACATGAATACATGCTTCCTTTCTTTTGTGTTTGTGAACGAACAAGGCTTTTTATTATAATATTCGACCTTCAACTTTCTTTAACTTTCTTCTGTTTATACCTAGTATGGGGATACCTTTGTTGTTGTTGTAATCTACTTTGTTCAAGAAATATATATACACGTGATGGTCAAGTAAGTAGACAAAGTGTTTACTTGTGTTCATGTACTCAATAAACAAACAGAAGTTTATGGTTTACCAGCTTACAAGACAAGTGAAGATCCTTTCAAGAACTTGTGCTTACATTCATGTAAGTATATCGCCTGTACAATGTAAAATGAAACTTTTGCGAGAAATGAGGAAGTTATCAAAAACTTGTTGGGCAGCGCTCTGTAAATAAATGAGTAACGTCAGCAGCGATGCCTTGAGTGGTTTTGGTAGGGTGGCTTTTGTTTACAAGGAAGTTTCTGACTTTTTTAACTATCCTTTTTAGACGACGATATATACGGACAAATATGCCCATCATGTTTCTTCCTTTTATTACCATAAAATGAAGCCAGAGGTGTATTATGATGACAGCTTGACAAACAAATTTAATAAAACCAGAAGCATGTCAAAACGTACAGAGGATCCTTCTGCCTTGAGTATTTTTTTATATTCAACGAATGCATATTTCACGGAGACTGCTTGAAGCGTATATCCTCCCACACATCACATGCACATATCATACGTTTTCCCGTGTTTACAATATGACCTCCAGTCATTATATTATAAACAAACAACAGTAAAATAAAACGTGTATCTGTCAAAGCATGACATTCTTGGTGGTGAGCCACCACGTCCACGTCATTTTCTTCTGAAGAAGGCTAGTAAAGTAAATATGCCTGGCTTTCCTCATTATTTTTTACCGTACTTAAACTAAGAATGAAATAATGACTTTTTACTAGATATTTTCATAAGTCAAAATGTTGAAGAATTTTAGTGTTATTGCCTTTTTCCAACCGTCGGTTAGTCTGGTATGAGCAGAGAGAAGATGGCGATTCTTGTAACATGTCGAAAAATAGAAAAGCATTTGAAATCATAGAGGATTTATGCAAACTGTCAGATGTCGTTGGGGAAAATATTGGCGCAGAGAAAGCTCTTTCTTGTCTACTTAACGTCTGCCCTACATATGTATATGAAACTCAAAATAGCAGCAGCAGTAGAGAATAAGTACAGTATATTATTGTGAGGAGGAAAGAGCAAGAATGACACACAAGAAGAAAACCAAGAAAAGAAAATTTGCTGCAACTTTTTTCCTTTCTTCAAGAACTAAACTTATTTGTTGTGAAGAAGAAGAAGAAAAAACTCCTCCGTTCGTTCGTCCCATTCATGTTGATAAATACAATGTTCCATTTTTTTTCTTCTCTTGGAGCCTAAAACTGCTAACTTATAAATGGGGTGACAGGGGCATTTACTTTTTGTTCCCAAATAAATAATCTACTAACAAAATGTATGACTTTGGTCATATATCTTATGGTAAACAGAGAGTATATTTATTGCTATGCTGTACATAGATACTCTTATATATGCATTCTATAACAATATTATTATGATGTGTTTTCCGTTTGTGTCGTTGTTGTTCCTTGCCCTACTATATTATATGATAGATGTCATAAAGTAGGAGTAATGTAGTAAAGCTGCAAGTAGTAGCCAATCGTCGATCCTCCGCAGAAAAAAAACTTTTTATTACTGTGATTTGCATTGAGCCTCTTTGATTTCGAATAGTTTGACTTTAGCAAAAGTTGTGTGTGAAGCTCAAGTAATGCGAGAACATTTTTCGCTTTTAAAGCTATATAAAGCGTAATATGGAATCTAGAAACAGTAAAGAAAAACAGTTATGTTTATATACATACATATCGAGCATACATACTTTTGTGATGTGCAGTTTTGTTTTCTTGATTGCATTTGTCATTTTGTGTTTACCATAAAGCAATGCTGATAAGCTTGTATAAGATAATTAATGCCCATTAAAACTTGGTTCTATCTCTTTACAGTTGTTGTTAAGTAGGCTTATAGTAGAAAATCTCCGTAAATCTGTAAAATAACTTTGCTCGCAAAGATGCGATGCTATATTCCCTTCAGGATTAAAGCTAATAATTTTCTGTAGTCATTGTCTATCAACTTGTCATTTCTACGAGCTATACAGCAGCTGTCCTAATTCCCCGTTGGTACATTTCTTACACATGACATGTACATCCGCATAGTTTACTAGAATTTTGCGGATATCATTATTACTAATTTTCATAACTTGATCATTTCATAAGCATTACGGTTATTTCAAAAGTACACGACATGATATAATATAATACCATGTTAATTGCTTTACTAGTGAAATATTTTACTTTATTGCAATAGTAAACGCTCACTTCAAAATCAACCCAATTATCTGCAATCAACTTAACGCATTTCACACAATGTTTTGATCCATACTTCTTTCCTGCCAAGATTGCATAAGCCGCCACAACTCCACATGTATACCAAACAGCACAAAAAAGGAAATCGACGGGAAGTCACATGCGGAATTGTTTTGACACAGTGGTTGAGCTCACAGTAGTGGTAGTAGTTGCAACCATTGCTTTCTCCTTTTTTTGCATCTACTCTACACACAATCATGCCTTCAAACTTTTATATATATAATATATACACAGTAAAAAAATGTTGAGAAGGAAAATGAAAAAGGAAAAACAGAATGGCAATATTGCAAAAAGTGACTGCATGTAAGGAACAAGGAAAGAGAGTCGGGAAAAAACTACCTTAAATAATATAAAATGTGGAAATGTCTTAAAAAGAACATAAAAAACTTTTACTCAGATTGCGCTGCTGCTCGTTTATACTCTTCCACTGTGTTAGCTCTCTACTTACTACTACTACGACATTGCCACGCTTTTTTTACTTTTTTTTCTACCACTTCTTTCTGGCATAGTTTAGTAGTGTGCTGCTTGCTTGCTTGCTACTCGCCCACATGCTCTTGGCACCCAGAGGATAAGAAATTATATCGTTGATAAAACATCTTTTTAGTGCATGTGCCGTATAAAAAACTTGGTAAGAAGAAGATGCATAATAAATAAAAATGCAACCTTCAGTTTCATATAGTATCATTAAAAGATGCTGAAAGACACCTATTGGGGTAGGCAATGTAAACGCTTAAAAGTGCTCACAAGATGTTGATGGTCGATTACTGGTATGGAAGGAGAAGAAGAGGAATAAGGGCAACTACATGGTTTACAAACAACTTAAAAATGTTACATGACACATTCTATTGCAGTGGCAAGCGGTAAAATCACAAGTGCTATCATGCCATTGTGACACTAATATGAAATTTTGTAGTTTTTGGGCCATTTCCTACCTCAATAAATCCCATAGTTTAGTGGTGATAGTGGCGGTGCGGGTACCTAATATTCTTTCTCTCTATCTATCTGTTCCACACAATTATGGCCAGATAACTTGTTCCCACTTTCCAACACTTTTTGCACAACTTTTTATTGCAAGCAAGCCCTTTTACGAGAATCCTCCCCAAAAGCTGCTGGTGCTTTTACTGAGAATGTATACTCTCTGCTAGCTAACCATATATGTTTGTCTGTGTCTGTCTGTTGTATACAGAGTGATTATCACCGTTGCAGTCGGTACACACACGTCGTTCGTACTGTAGTGGCTTGTTCCTGACATTATTATCTGGAATTTTTTTCCAAAGGATGAAATCAACTGCAGATCCTTTGTTGATGAGCTTCTCTGTAGAAACCACCTATCTTTTGGACAATCCACTTGAAGTGTCGGTAGACATTTGCCACTTCCATTTAAAATTTTACGCTGTGTTTGATAGAAGATAAATTGGATTGTATTGTATATTATGTATCTTACTTGACGCAGTATAACAATTACGCTAATTCTGCACAAATTCCGAAATTCCAAATTTGTGAAAGTACATGTAGTTTGCTTTTGACTCCTCATTTTATGATACTGCAGCGATGTTCTATTTAGAAGTAATTATACAATTATTTCTCACACAATAAGGCCATGAGAGAAAATACGATTTTCTGGTACAGAAACATTTCTGCATTATGCGGAAGAAGTACAAGTCTTTTTTCAATTTGCAGAAATGTGCCTGTTCCGATTTGCCTAGAGAATCGTAAGCTTTGTTCTGTAACTGTAGTCCGAAATTATTTGGCATTTCACAGGTGAAAACATTCCAAGAGATCTGTGTTCAAAACTCTAGAGTATTTTAGATAGGCTTTATTCCAGATTCATGCTATGTAGTAGTGTTCATAATTTATTATAGGTACTGCTGATCTAGAAAATAAATATATACGCTGTTTAAAATCTTTTTTTCTTTTACTTTTTGCAAAACACGTTATCGTTTTCTTTTGTTAATGGATTTCGTAAACTTTTCTGTAGTCACATTTTAATAATATATAGCCCTTGGAACATCCCACCCCACCTTGACAGGGAACAAGAGTGAAGCTTATAGTAATAGCATGCCTAAATGCATAACATAATCTCAATATAGTCCTTTGCTACGCATTTAGCGTTTTCAGTATTGTCTTCAAGCTCTTCACTACCACTTTACCAGAGTACCTAACAAGAAATACCTTTTAATATTGTGGATACTGATAAACATTCTTTAACAGGATTTGGTGTTTTTATGAAATACTCGGAAGTAATAGACTACGAAACAAGTGGTATGCTCAAGAAGAAGTAGGTGGAAGTAAAATACATAAAGCTGATTTTTTTCCAATTCCAGAGCCATGAACAAAAAAATATTCATATTTACTATACTGCAAAAGTAGAGAAATGGCTAGAAAAACTTTAAAGTTCACGAGCCCAAAATACAGGTAGCACAGGTAGTACATATTTTTATACTGCCAGTGTAGTTATTCTACTGATTGCAAAATCACACAAATTATAAACTTATTAAGTTCAAACAGCACTAGGGACAATCTATAATATTATCAATGATAGTGCAGTACACCAAATTCAACACATTTCAAATTTCGTACAGTGCGATAATGTGCGATGGATACTGTGTTATTTTTACCAGTAAAAAATATCCATCACTTTCACAAACAATTTTCGAGACGTAAAGTAATCATAACTTTATTACTTTTTTTTGCTGTTATAAAAGACAACATAAACTCTTCAAGCTAACGACCATTTGTGTTTTCGGTTCTCCTATTGATTTCTAATTTGGAAGGTGTCCAACAACTGCAGCATTGAGATGTGACGATAATAGTGTATATAGAAATGTAATGAGAACAGCGCTTTCCAATATACGATCATTATAAAATACTTCCTTCCATCATCCATAATATTATAGCACGCACAGCTACAGGCAGGCACCGAGATAGGATATAAATGATATGATATTATAAGCATGCTGCTTGTTTTTATTCCACTTGCCTGAATAGCTTGGTGCTTTTGTAGTTAATGCCATAGTTTGCTGGCATCAAATCTTGTCATGAAAAGAAATGAAGATGTAATAATGCGAGAACAAGGAGACTGGTGGCACGTGAGATTTTTTTTGGTAGTTGAAATATAATGGGAGTCGATCTCCATTTAAAGTTCAATTTATTACGTCAATAACGGTGAGGAATGTAAACACATATTGAAGGTTTGTACAGGTGCTACTTCAAATTCTAGAGCAAACATTTACTTTGATAATGAGCTTTCGGAAAGCAATGTAGGTATACCTACGCGTCTCGCAACTTTTTTCTACACTTGTGATATGGCAAAGTTGTTAACTTTCTCTTGAAAGTTTGGGTAGTAAAAGTGAAGTCTTCATTCATAAAATTTAGAATCGTTCTCTCAAGTGATGAGAATGATATATTCCTAATCACATTTTTGAAAATTGAACATGCCGTCATAACCGCAACTACGATAAGCACATACTCAATTTTTAGACCTTAATAATATAGTATATATTGACAATGTTCAAAATGAAGCATTTACAAAAGCTTTGGGGTTTAAGTGAGGTACAGATACATCTCAGGGGGAATATTGTATATATGCATCGTAGTGTAGTAGTATAATAATAAGAACTTAGTTGGTCCCACGACACCATAAACAATTTGCCTATTATGGAACTTTTTACATTTTCTGCGTTTTTCGCCTCATTTCCAATTCAATTTGCTCTTCTACCAAATTAATTTTCCGCTGTGATGCATTTATAAAAAAACGTATTTTGCTTTTCAATTGCGCATTACTACTATGTTTAATTGACTTTGCTCACACTTTTGTTCAATAGAAATTAGTCGACATTGCAAAATATTAACCATGTTGGTTTCAGTAATATTGGTTTATTAAATTCATGGATGGATTATTATTACCTATTACTAATATTGTATTGTGATGCAGCTAAATTAACGTTGAAAATCCTGTGCCTACTAATCAATCCGAGTTATTTTACAACATGACGCTTTGAAACTCCATGTTGTTTTTCTTTACCAAATAAAATTGCTTTAACTACTTTCTTCCACCACTTGTTAATTTGTCCCTATTATTACTACTTTTCTATTAGCTTTTTACAAATTTTCCCTGGTGAGCATTCAAGTTATATTAGTCGAAACAGTGGAATTTGATAAAATAAATTCTACATGTTCACTCAAATTACCCTGTAGTCATTTTTAAACAAATAAAAATAGTTTTGTGTAGTTGGTAGCTGGTGTATAATTTGTTTAAAAATACTTTATGCATCGCACATCTATCGAGCAACTTGTATAGTTAGTTATCCTAGACAAGTTGGACAAAAAAGCACTTGCAGTTAGTGCATTGATGTGAACAGTTTTGTTAGATAAAACAGAGCAATAATTCGTACTAAACTTTTCTATTTAAAATTATTTTTCACACTCTGTTGCACAATATAAACTGTAGGACAAAATCGGGTGGTAGGAGTTTTGTACATTTACCTGCTTGCCTAAAACCTCGTACGCTGGAAAAAAGTTATGTAGCCCAAGTGTTTTATGCCTTATTGACTGCTCTCGTTGTTTTTATGCTAAAAGTTTCTTCAAAATGGAGAAAATATAATTTGAGCTGTCACGACGAAGGAGAGAAACTACTACAGAATGTACAGTCAAAGTTAATATACAAAACAGCAAATTCCATACACACGACGACTTTTGTTTCTTTTTCTCTTTTATACGATGATATTATGCATAAATTCACCTTTTTCACAAAGTGCACAATAATATAGGTATACCTATATAATATGTATAATTGAATGTATGGTTGGGTTTTAATAGAACAGAAATGCAAAAGTTTATTCATTTCTATGAAAAACTAACAAAAATAATTGTATTTTCAATTTGGTGCAGACAAGTTAGTAAAAAGTGTGTATTGTGCTCCAAGGTCTAGTTTCCCATTTTCGACTTGTTATCAGAATCAGAAATCACGTTTTTGCAAAAATAAAATAAAATTTTGCGCAAGGATAAATTGCTGATTATTTTTATATAACGAACTACATCACAATTTTTCAGCTGTATGCTTTCCATTGAGAAAAGGGATTTTTGAGCAATTTTAAATTACTAATAATTAGATTACGACAATCGTCGTTATGAGTCATTCGACTCAATAAAGGGTGCCTGTGGCACTCCCCATTTAACCCTTAAGAGGCTTTGCTCCTTACGACAATCGTCGTTATGAGTCATTCGACTCAATAAAGGGTGCCTATGGCACTCCCCATTTAACCCTTAAGAAGCTTTG
>JAHZMT010005526.1:0-11638 GCA_027743785.1 Sinhomidia bicolor
AGTTAAAATTGTCAGAGTGCATTATTTTTTTGTTGAGAACGTCCATATAAGGATGCTACTTTGAAAGTAAGACGTTAAATTTGGGAAACAAATAAAAAATATTATTTTACTAGTCCAACTACGTTCTCACGTATTTCATGACTTCAACTCATTCGTCACCGCTATGTAGTAGCATTAACGACGTCTGCAATTGTGGTCTATTACGACAGAAGTCTTCGTAGAAAAGTAATACGTAACAGTAAACATTAAGTATGTAGGTACTTGTAAGTTTTTTCTAGGTGTGTACAATATCGCACTCCTGTGTGCTTGAACTTGTCCTCAAAAATGGTGTTTTCTTTACGCACCTCTAAATCTTCTTCAAAATTAAAGGGAAATGACAGCATTTTATGAACAATGTCGAGAAAAAATTATAAGTTATTATCCCACAAAAGCATAGAGAAAATCTTTATTGACGAATAATGGAGCGGAAACAGTAAACTTCTCATTTTTCAAAGAAACGTAAGCTCACATTTGAAACTTTTTCTCTTATTTACCACGTATTTTGAACATCAATTTAATCCATGGGGAATTGTCTACTAGTATTTCGTCAAATGCAGGTGTAAGATGGAATGTTAGAACGTATTAAAAAGACGTAATAAAGATAAATACAAAGAAATAATTTGTCTCTAACCCCAGCAGCACATTGTTTCTCAAGTTGCACCCTGTTCTTCTACCGGATTTTATCCATTAATGAACATTATTGAACTCAAATGTTGTTTTAATACCTAGTTTATGAATATTTATTCCCTCTCTCTAATCACTTATTGCAACCTGCGCACTAAAAATGTTTTTAAAAAGTTGCTTGTTTGGTTGTTGATTAGTTAAAGCAGGAAAGCAATTGTAAAAATGTTTTCCATTTAAAATATATATCTTTCATTTCATTACTTTTAGCGCCATTATCGTATAAATGTAAATGTGACGATGATGCAAAATGTTTGGGACTTGTTTTGCTTCACAAGTTCCGCAACCTCTATAAACGAAATCATTATTAGCTAGTTATTAGAATTCCTTACTAGGAGATAGAACTAATTTGATCAGACTCATTTGTTTTATTAACACAACATGACGCTGCAGGGCTATGATGGATTAGCGATTTCGCAGTAAGGTTATTGTTCTTTCTGATGTGACTAATTTCATGGGTGATATATCGTATGCAAAACAAGTTTAAACTATGCTGATATTACTGGACTGTATATTATCCAACAAGAATGTGTAATAATAATAACAACAACTCGGAACTAGCTTCACAAAACTGTGCATACACTTGTTCATAATTAAAGTGTAGGAAATATGAGTGGCAGGTCATGAACTAGCCAATGCCTAAAACAAGCTTCTCTGCATTCTTTTAACTTGTGGTAGCACAACTTACTGTTCATTGTAACAAAAAACGTTTTGTAATGGGCTTCAATGTCTATGGAAAATTAGCGGTATGAGTAATACCAAGCTGGTATTCTGGTTGTGGGAAAAAGTCAGTCCTGTCAGTTTCAATGATCTGCAAATTAGATGATTAAGTGCTTGAATTGCAAAAGTTACAAATAACCTGTTCTTATACATACTTATTACTTGCACTATGTTGAGCTGTAACCAGTTTTCTGCGTGTGATGTTTCTCAGTTGGTTCAATATTCTTTCGAGCACGGTGTGAGTGATACTGGAAATAACCGTGTGACAATGTGTCAAAAGTCGCAACCACATAAAAACAACAAGCACGCTGACTTGGAATAGACAAGCGGAGTGACATTTTTGGAGAATGGGAAAGTGACTTGCATGAATACGTTATTTTCCACTTTGCAAGCTATTTGAGGCTATAACCATAGTCGTCAAATTCAACTATTGAAACGGTTAAAAAATGCAAACTAATGTTGCATTGTGATCAGTTTTTTTACAAAAGGGTCGTCTGCTTGCATTCGGTAGTACTAATCGTCAACATTATCATTTTATCAGCGCTAATAATCAAGTTTATATAGCTCTACTTTCATTTTCTAATTTCATCAATGTTATAAGTATCGAAAATGGCTGCATTTATGCATTGAAGCTTAGTACTTATTGCCTACCAGTATTACTTTTTATACCGATTGAGTCATTGTAACTGACTGTAAAATTGTAACTTTTATAGGGCCTACTACTATCGTTATACATATTCACTGACAAAATCACCTATTAATTCGTAAAACCTATTCATGTGTTACAGTTCATAGGAATTTATTATGTTCCACTTTCATTAAGACTTATAATGAAGGTCAAAATAAAGTATTTGTCAAATCACAATGTATGAGAATACATTATTTTCAAACTTAATGGTGCAAAAATGATTATGAAAGTTGAACGGGCTGTTTGTATGCAAACATGGGAAACTCTTTGTAATAACGTATTTATTGTGTTGCTGTCTGCTCCATCGATATCTACACTGTTCATTTTTACTCCATGATGATGATGAGCTTGCAAAATTTCTTCATGCTGAGATTTGAATTGGATGATTACATACGAATACTTAAAGGTATTTTTTCCATGATTTAGTAATCATTATAGTATTTAGTCATTGCATTGTATGCCTACCGTAGGGAGCATTTTGTATGATTCAATCGACACGTAAATCACGTTTTATTTGAAAGCACTTGAAAAGGTAAGTTTTAGAGCACTTGTCCAATTGCATTTTGTAAATTGGATCAAGGTCTACAAAAAAATTAAAAGTTTGCTGTATATGGAATGATCATTTTAAGAATGAACGAGCATATTTTTTGATATATTACCAGACGAAGATGAGGGCACATCATTTAAAATACTAAAATACTTTATTGCTACTAATACTCAGCAGTAATAAATACTATTTACTACTCATTACTCAATGTAAGTGTCTAATTCTCTCTCATTATCTCAAAAACGAAACATGATTTACTCACTACTGTGTATTATTGTAAAAACCAATTGAAGGAAGTAGCAGAGTGGTACTTTGTATCCAATAAATTTTGAAATGTACATCATCTGATTTTTAAAAATTGCTCTTAAATTAATTGCTCTGAGTATTAAGTGTCTAGCACAATATTTGCGTTTAAAAGCAATAAATAAATCAATTCAAAATGAAAAATACCCAGTGACAATGATTAGCTATTTGAATGGAACATCTCATAAGAAACACCCACACAATTAACAAATTATTCATGGCTGTGAGCCTCAAAAATACTTAACACCACGTTAAAATGCCTGCTTTTATCAAACTTTAAGCTAATTATAATAAGCTTTCGAACGAAAACCATGAAATTGGGTCACAAATACTTTTTGTGTACACCTAAACTCTTCAAGTGCTTACAATAAGTACATGCATCTAACAACATTATTCACAAATTCAGCTCTATTAAACCTAACTTAACTGATATTTTGTAACTTGTTACAGACAAAGAAAAAAACGAAATGGCACTACTACTACAACTGGTTGCTGAATCCGAGTTTAAGCTCTCTCAACGATGAAAAGAGCAACGAATGAACAATGGTAAGCTTTGACTTTCTTTTCACAGCATTATGCTTTGCACTTGGTCAACTATAATAATAAGTACGTAGTTTTATACTTCCGCTTTCAATTACTTTAACTCAGCAGTTACCTATTATATTATATTATGCTTTTCTGCCTTTATCTCTCCTATGAATAAAAATAATCTTATTTTGACACTGGTAAAAGTGAAATGTTCATTCAATGTATTTTATTATTGCACACAACACAACTACTTCTTTTTTGGCTTGTCTTGCCGATTCGAATTACGGATTCTTGATTTCAAAAAAAAATTAGGGAAAAGGCGTTCTCTCTCAACTCAGGCACCTTTGTATTGTAATTATTGCATCGTTTCGAGACGGTATACATAGTTGTCTTGATCAACTTTTATTTTTAAAACTAGCATCACCACCACCACAGAGTCAGGGAAATGAGTTTTGAAGATGTTTTGGTTGATGCTGCATATATGAAATGCACAAACTTTCTGTAAAGTAATTTATACTGCTGATTATTTGCGTCAGGGCGTTGCTTTGTGAAAACTTGCATTTATTGCCTTGTCGTAGAGCTGCAGGTATAAGTTTAAAGAAAATACTGTTGTGTTGATACACAGTTGCGAACATTTTTCTGCTGATTTAGAATTGTTTACTGAGACATTTGCACAATAGAGTAATGCCGAAAAATGAGTAGTATCATTATCGTCATCATCATTGTTATTTTTATTGCTTTATTTGTTAGGCTGACGTATAAAATTACTAATAATAAAAAAATTATAATGGAAAAATCACATTAGGTCTACTATACACATGCGAGATTGTAGTACCTTTGGAATTTTGAGCAGGCATATAAGATTTATACTGTTATACGTGTACGCAAATCCAACCCAAATTATTTTGTTATCATCATCAAAAATGAAAGAAAAATCTTTTTGCTTCATTCATTCAGTCAACTTGTCATCCGTCCATCCGTCCAACTTGCATTCTTTTGATACAAAAAACACTCATTACTATCATTTCTCACTTTATGTCAGCAGTTTCATTTTAGGATTGTGTGTACACATATACTTTTTCTATTATCCGTTCACAATCATTCCACTCGTTTTTTACTAGTAACACAGTGGTCTAGCCTCTAGCTGTGTAAAAGAGCCAATTTAAACTTTCATTCAACATTTCTCATCTATTTCACGGCATTTCATCTTCATTCCAAGCGCGAATATAATTTTTGGGCTATTGCTCAAATAAACATTTTTGTATCATCTTCAGAGAGATCTTCTTTCCTCGTCTTATGTCATCAATGTCAAAGAGACTACAAGTCCGCTACATAATACATTTCAAATTTCTGTGTTGTATATGTTGATTAAAACTTGTGCATTTTATTAGTCTACATACAACCAAAAAATAATAACAGTGCAGTAGTATATAGTATGTATGTAATACTCAAACTTTCAATTTAATTCTGCCTAATTTTGCATCTACTACGGTAGCATGTGTACTTCTTGACCATGATGATGATAATAATGAGTTATGGTAATTGCGGTAGTTGCGGGTAATCATTTTTTTTGCTACCAGTCTATACGTCTAGTTTAGTAGTCAATTCTTTGAGTTTGAAGACACGGTTTCGCTGCTGCATGGTCTTCCCTACTGCTCTGGTTATCATATTATCATTTTCGTCTTGTGGTTTGGCTGATTTACGCTATTCGCTCCTCGCTCGTACTTTTGAACTGTTATTTGAGGTAACAACACATAGTGATAAAAATGAATGTACAACAGTTACAAAGCAATGGTTGGTACTAATAATATTTTTTTGTGCCAAAGATGATGTTTTGGTGTCCTCCGGATAACAATGCAAATCCTGATTTTTTTGTACTCCGTTCATTATTATTAGATTAGAATAAGTATGCTACAACTAGAAATAACACGAGTATTGACAAGTTTCGGTGAGGACACGCGTCACCTTGCCGTAGTAAAAAAAAGTAGCGTACTAGCATTATAATAACAACGAAACAACAAGCAACAAACAAAGATATATATGTTGATACAAAGGTGTAAAGTTTCTTGGGTAGAATACGGACTTGTTTAATTTGGAGAAACTCATTTTGTCACTTGAATGGTTATTTTTGACAACTAAATATATACAATAATAGTAAGAAGCGTCTTTGGTGGTAGTATATGTAGTTGCAGAAGGTGTAGAGAGTAGGTCGTATTCCATTTTTGTGTGTGGTTGGGCTTATAAAAAGGATAAATGATTGACAGTATTGTGAAAGGAGGCATTATTACCATTTTTTATTTTGCATAGTTATTTTCTAAAAAATTAAACTGTTTCTTTTTTACATTACACACACCATAGGAAACATACATTGTATGTAGGTAAGTGTGCGCAAAAAGAATTTTTGCCGCAGCAGCAGCGCCTTAAACTATGTTTGATCAGGATAATTTTTTGTCGCTTTTTACATTCTACTTTTTGTACTTTTTTAATGAACGTTATTTTGAGTAATCACAATAATGAAGGTAGATCATTACCGAAAAGTAAACAGAAAAGGACGATTCCCGAAGAATGCCAACAGAAGCATTCACATATATAGCTTTAGGATTATTATTAATTTGTTCGAATCCGAGTACGAGAGGAGCACAATAAAATGAATTATTACTCGACAACTAGTATTGCTCCAAATTATTGACAGAACATCTCTAATGGTATGCCTTGTTTGAAAATCATGACATGTATTTTACCTTTTTCTTTCGCCGTTGTCTATCTCCCTCTCTCTTTACAAGAATGCCTTTGAACAATATGTAATTTACATTTAATCTTGAGACGGATCAAACTGTTGAGATTGCATAAATTGCGCTGATTTTTTACTGACTTGACAAAAATGTACCAAAGGAAAAGATACACAATTATACTTTCAATGTGCATGTTTACTTAACAGCGTGTGTGTAAGTGTAACTGATTAAAATTCTCCTTCTAATGTTTGGCATGTTTGATGAATTGATTACGTGCGGTATGATGACTTTTTAGAAATTAAAAATGCGTTAGTTCCATTTAGTTGCAATCTCATCTCAAGAATACTGTTTAATGGTATGATAAGAAGAAGAGAGAAAAAAACTGGGTTTATTTCTTGCAGTTTTTACAGGATCCTCGTTGGGTTGGATTGTGCACATCCTCACACCGAGTTAAAGCTTCTATCAAAAAGCGCTTTGCTCACTGCGGATGTTTCTGTAACAGTAGTGCATTAATGGACGCGATAATAACACAAAGTGCTTTGTGCGTCCATTCTTAAGACATGATTAACAATATATTGTGACTGCAATCTCTGCTTGAATGACACAGCAAAAATGTATAATATGCATTGTTGTTAGTTGTGCCTGTGGTCGAGTTCTAGTGAACAAAAACTGATAGACAACGTCGCACTTTTTTCTACAAGATAATACGCTACGGTTGACAGTTATGTTTTGGATTCTTTATGCAAATACCATTCCCAGTTTTTGCTTATCTAATCTTCAATATTCTCCATTATTTCTTGTCGCTGATGACGGCTTTGTATCTCACTCTTTGCAGACAGGTACAACTTGGTCAGAAATTATTACATCAAAGAAGGACAGAAGCACACTATGATAATAAAAGCATGCGTAGAATTGTGATAACGCTTATTCCGACCGAGTAAGATGACACTTCTTTGCCAGACAAAACTATGTTGCAAGTCTGCTGTAAAACTCTATCATCTTAAAAAGAGAAGGCAAGAAATAAGGCAATGCATCGGTAATCTGTATTGCTGTAATGAAAAAAATTAAGATTTTACAAGGTTCTTACTTTGCCCCTAATCTCATAAAGCGACTTGATATGCTTCAGGAGTTTCTCGGTGTAACATTTAATATTTTAAGTACACAAAATATGTTTGGTAGCTTTTTTGATAAACCCCATTTCAAAATCGCAACTAATAAAAGGAATGCACAGAAATTGGTATAAAAACCAGAATATTACACAAGTTTTTTATGCTAAGTCTTGATTAGCTCGTGATCAAGGTGAAAAATTGAATTAAATGCGTGTGAATGCATCACCATCAGAAGGAAAAGCATTGAGTCAAATCGTGAATCGATTAAATTTTAACTGGTTTACTGTTAGTTGTGCACATAGCATAAATCATCATCAGATCATCAACAAAGGGGCTTGCCACTTCAAAATGAAATGAAGAGTGAAACGATGGTACAAAAAGATGCTGATGATAACGATGAGATAGGAAAAAATGTTAATGATAGCTTGTTATTGTTGTGATAGCGTTCTTCTGCATTTTCTCTCTCATCTCATCCGTTTTTAAGAGGAAAAGGCATTAATTTTCTATGAACGCTATTATTATTGGAACACCTTGCCAATAATCGAATGATCACGACAATCATTCACTACACTGGTTTCAACTCAACTCAAGACTAAACAACCATGTTTGTCTAGTTCATCATAAACTGTCGATTTTTGTCGTAGACAAGTTACGGTCACTTTTTCCCAACTATTTGAGTTACATTTCACTTTTAAAGGATCGATTGAGCACTTCTCTCCTTCTCTGTGAAGTGAAATGATTTATTTTGCTCGTTACATCCGCATATAATTATCACTTTCATCACTTTACCATAATACCTTTGCACATTGTAATAATGACTGATCAGAATTTAGCTAAAGTACAAAACTTGAAAAGCATATCAAAGTGCATAATCAGCTCTAGGAAGTTGATTGTTGATTATGACTACTTTTGTGGAAAATATTTAATGATTCTCTCTGCATATTTTCACAAGCAGATTAGAAAGATTTTTTTCAAAAATTGATGTGTTGTTTGTAGTAAATGATATGATGTGTACGTGTTCTATATACTCTTTAGGCTTTTTTAAAATAAATCGTCAAACGATATTTATGTGATGGCTGAATGGAAAACGATACACGTAAATATGTAATTCAAGTCATCATCATACAAACGATAAAATGATTCACAGCTTTGGTTAATGAATAATGGGGAAATATTTCAATATATGCAATGTTCATACATCAATCATCGCTATATCGCCTACGCACATTTTATTAAAAACAATCTCTTTTGGCATCCAATATCGCAGGATTCTCTCTGGTGATGCAAAGTCCAACATGGCACATTTTATCAAAACCTCGTTTGACACAACAACGCAAATGACTTATATATTTCCAAGCATGATAAAATGCAGCTAGGAACAATCAAAGTGTTGCAGTACATTCTATTGATAATAAAATTCTGTTTTATTCATTTCACAAAGTCGTGCTTTGCTCACGTATGTATTTACCTTTGGGATCTAGGCAGTACGATTGTTTCTGGCTGCTGCTGTCGTTTTGTATCTGCGTGTGAAGGAGGACAAATGTGAAATACTATAGATTAGTTTACACAAATTCGCGAGCCACGAACACATATACCTGTTTTTATGCAATTCAGCATAGAATCCTTTGTTGGTTGATGCTGAAAGTGCTGTAAAATACAGGTCATTGTGTACTAACGAAATAATAAGAGAGTGATGAACGCGATTTTCTTGGATGATTAATTTGTCATTTTCGTCCATCATCATCATCATCATTTATACATAGTCTGTAGTGGTCATGGCGGAGCTTTCGGATAATAATGGGTTTAAGTTTCCTTTCTTCTCACAGTTTCGCAGCACATCTTATAGCCATGTTGACGTCGATAAATACGCATCAACAAACATTAGCTGTAGGTAGGTACATATGTGATTATAATAACGCCATTGTCACCAGATTTCATCGCTGATGTCACATGCATGTAGAAATAGCTTTCGCCGTGTATGTATGTATATTATTAGGCCTTTGGTTTACTAGAGAGAGAGAGAGAGAGATACAAATTTTCGCAAGACACTTTTTATCGAAAAGTAGTGCATAGGCATATATATTTAGATATGCATGTCGACCATAATGATTAAATCGGCTGCTGCAGCCAATACACTTAATAGGTTTTCACTGGTTTGCATCTTAATGATATCCTGCTGAGAGACAATTGACCCACTCGTCAATTCAAAAATAACTCATCCTTTTTTGTGAACACTGCGCGTCAGTCGTAGGAGGCAGCAATGTGAGTAAAGACGAAGCAGCATTCACGTTTCTAATATGAAAAGTTGAATAGATTCTCATCATGGGAAAATTGACCACGTACGTACGTCGTTGATGATGGTGGCCATCATCATTGTCCTGTGTGTTTATGAATTTCTAGTATAGGTACACTAATTGTCAGAAATTTACAAAGATCCAACTCTAACTTTAAAATACACAACAACTTTTTGCACGCTGTGCTGTGGCTCAGTAAAAAAAGAAGGAAAGGAAAATGTAATTACGTTTTACTTCAAGCAGCAGTAGAGAAGAAGACACAAATGCTCTTAAATGAATGATTATATTTCATTGTTGGCTCTTAAATTAAGGTTTTTAAATAGATGTTGCTTTATTGTTGATGATCTTAAGTACTTTACTTATAAGAGGTAGTGAAACTTATTTCCTATTCTTTTCTTCTTATGTATTGATTATTAAACATGTATTATTATTATTAAGAGATTTTTAAAAACTGTCGAATATGTCATCACCATCATAGTGCAAATGCATATTATTACTACCACTTACCTAGATATACATTCATGTGCGTGTTGTACGCACGCAAGGTGATAATTTGAAAATGAACTTTTATTGAAATGAACCAAGAATATACAAACAACGAAAAGAAGATGCGAATAAAGCATTCCTCATTTCAATTTCAATCGATCCTTCTCTGTTTGAGCCTTCACGTCTTATCCCCCTCATTAAACTCTATTATTTAGCATTTCAATAGCCAAAATGGTACAAAATTTCTCGCTTAAGTGTAAATCTAATCATCTTTGAGATGCCAAAGAATTCTATCGAAAGTACTTTTTAAAAACACAAAATAAAAATGCTAATAAGCAGTCACCGCACAATAATATCTTTATATCGTCGGGTACCGTAATTACAAGAAAGATTGCACTATAAAGATATTATGTGATTTATTTTTTATTGGTTAAGGGTACAGCGCAGCAGTTACAAGGCTGCAAGGGTCATCCAACACATGCTTATATAATTATGTCAGTTTATGCTCAATGCAAATAAACAGAAAAATGACAGTTGTTGAGACTTGAGACTTGTAGTCATCATCGTAAGTATTTTTCTACTTTCTCGTTCTCACTGACTAGACCATGTTTACTTGTATCTGCATGTTATATACGCTGTACATACCAGCAAAAAACTAATAGTTTAATAGTCCATGTAAATTAATAGATTTTTAAATTGCAGAGGAGCAGAGTGGACAAGTGATTACATGACTGGCTTTTACATTTTTACTCGTGTAATTAGTATAGCTAGGTGTGCCAGTAGGTGGGAGAATTTTTGAAGTGAGTAAAATGTTACACAAGCATGTAAACCATCAAGATGCAAATTTCATTGCCGGAATTACCTATTATTACTGTAGTGTGGTATTTCACGAGTTTTGAAAGGGGTAGCAAGCAACTTGCATTTGAGCAAAACGTCATAATACTTTAGCACTCTTTTTCTAAATGCAAAACAATTTTCCAATAGAAAAGTTTTTTGTGTGCAACCATAATTGAAAAAGGGAAGTTGATACTCATATTATACCGTGAGCAATTACCCATATACTTAAGTTGGTAATTGCACTTTTCTTTCTTCTTCACTCCACCAAGTTTTTGAAAAGTCTTATGATTAGTAAATTGTTTTACCATGAGTTTTCTTTAATTGTTGTATTTTTGAAGAGGATTCTTTATGTCTAAAGTTACACGTGATCCAGCACTGACGCAAGAATATTTTCCAGACATTGATGCTTTTTATTAAAAAAACTATTTTGTGAAATAAATGTGTAATCTTTATTTTCATATAGAATTTTATATCCTTCAAAAATTATTTTTTTAAACGTGTACTGTTAATTTACAATTTTATTCAATTGTATGGGTAAGTGGCAAGTTGGTACATAAAAAAACTTTGAATGTAGTAATAGGATGGCAGATGTATTTGCTAGTGAACTCAGCATCACACATTACAAAGCAGAGTGAGATGGTGGGAACTTGGGAACGCATTGCGAAATTATCCGT
>JAHZMT010005527.1:0-12301 GCA_027743785.1 Sinhomidia bicolor
CCCCCCCTGTCCCTATTATTGCTACGCCTATGAATGAAATAACGGTTGAGCATTTTTGTACAGGCACGCCATAATAAGAGAGCACACACTAACAGCAGCGTTCGACTGACAACAAGGAGCCTTGAAATACTTGAAGTGCAATACACCTTCGGTGGGTTCCGCTAGTTACGTACGATTGGTTGGTAATAGCGTTGTTGTTCAAATTGTGCGAGCGTCTTATAGTTTCGTCAGCACTGCTGCATCGCTAAGGAAAAGAATCGCTGCCTGCTACTTGGTTTACTACTGTTGGGCAAAACGACTTGAAACCTGAGAAGAGTTTTGTAATGAGAGAAATAGTGGGTGTAGCAGTGAGCACGATGATGCGGTGCATGAGTTGCGTAGCTCTTTTCTTGTGGGATGTTACTGCGTAGTAAGTTGTTCCATACACTGTTAGGGACTCAATCAAGAAATTATTGTCCAGGAAAATTATGTGTCAGTCCCTCTGTTTTCCAGTTTTCCCCTTCGCTGCTGCACTTCAAAATAAATAGGAATTTCTTGGATTGCCAGAGGATTGCACTGAGCCCAAATACCGCCCGATGGCCGGTCGAACTTCGGGCGGGTTGAATTTTAAGTCACTCGGACTTCGGACACCATAAAATAAAACTTTCGGGCAATCCATTATTTCAAAATTCCCAATCAAAACCCTGAAATCATATTTTTTGAAAAACTCACCTATTTATTCGTACAGATATCAACACCAATTTGCTTTAACAGCGTGTATGTATTTTACTAAACGCGATAAGTTTACAACATATACGTATCTCCAGAAGGTATTTATAAATAAAACAGTATAATTGATTGATTTATTTATTTAAGTGTTACATGGTCTCAGTCAATACAGACTGTTCTTCCGAACCATAACACTGAATTGAGAACCAAGTACATTTACAAATATCACTTACATACATAAATACATAAATGTCTTAAGTAGTTCTACAGTCAAAGATCCAATACAGAATTTATAGAGAATCCGTGAATGACAATCCAATTCGTTACCATTAATGTTGATCATGATTAATTCTACAAACTACGTTATTTCAAAAAAGTTTACATATCAGGAAACAATTGCGTATAAAAAGAAATTCAATCCCCATATATTGGTGGGGATCAGCTAAACAAATTATACATATGATACAGCGCTTTTAAAAACCTGACTAAGAACCGTATATCACTAGTATCATCTCCATTTATATTATAACTACCAACATTATCATCGGTGATTTGTTCTTCATCAACTTCGTTTATGGTGGATGGTGAAAAAGATGGAACACAAGTTGGGCAGCTCCATGTTCGGTTGCATTTGTTGTTGAAAAATGAACCATCGTTCATTGAGAGACTGCATTTGTGGCGATGGTAGTAATTGAAACAGTAACTTCAGTGCAGAAATCCATATTTCTTCTTAAGGCTTTTCTTGAGTAAATAGTCATTGTCGAACACTACTGTGTACAAGGATGATTCATCTGACTTGTCGGGATAGCTGATGGTGCACTTATCCGTGATTGCTGGTGATTTGCATAAAGTGCACATGGGTCCGTTTATGTATTCATGGTTGCTGTCATCAACGTTCAATGGCTCCCATCGAAACTCCCATCTTATGCAGTCGTCCAGTACATCGTGGTGTTCAGCTAGGTCCGAGAGGATGATGTTAAGGCTCTTGGAACTGGCAATCAAGTCGTCTATGTTCGGCATGATGACAGCAGTATATCGAACTCTAACAAACAATAGATTAAGATTCAGCTGTGCCAGTATCCATTTGATGGGCCAATAGAGAGTAAAGTTTACTTTTCAAAATACATATACTTATTAAAAATTTAAATTATCTGTAAGGTTGTTTGCATATCCAATAGTTGAGAATTGATGTATTCAAAACAGGCTAGAGACTTCAAGTTGGGTACCACATACAAAAATTATTTGTGGCGTAAGAAACCTTTTACTATAACTGATTATTGTTTGAAAATCACTGATAAAAACTGAAAACTTTTAACTGTTATATTCGCTGTAACAGGCGAATTTTTCTGAACCATATGGTATTACTTATAATTTTTTTCGTTCGGTATTGCTGGCAGGATAAGATATTCTTGCGGACTAAAAATAAATACCCGTCCTTCCTCCTGTACGTCTATCTGTCTATTCACTATAATGTGAATAGCAGCACTACTGATCATAATTTATATGTCGTATTTACACATCCATTTCGTGTAAATGGGCATAAATGTGTAATACAGATTTCTGAATAAGTTTAAAATTGTAAAATAAATTTGAAACTCTAGTATTTACACACTAAACTATTGAACGTTTTTTAGCGGTTCTATAAGACGTTTCTTAACCGTTTGTTTTGAATATTATTTTTATAGTATAATTTGATGATTTCGTCAAGAACGCATACTAGTTACTAGTAGTTACAAGTAGTTACAAGTATGAATAGTTGGTTATTGTAAGAAAATTGTCGGGCTTTTAAAAAATAGTCATTCGGACCTGCTTTGATCCCAATATCGGGCTTTCGGGCATCGGGCTCAAAAAATCTCTCATGCAATCCTCTGATCACTGCCATGGAAACTCACGCCATCGGGGAAATACACTATATGGACTTGCACGTAATAGTTGCGTGAGCAAAGTGTAGAACAGAAAACACGAGGCCAGAAAAGTAAGGAAAGAAAAGTCTGCTTGTACCACCAGTCTGTACGTTCGTTTGATGTGACATAAATGACAGGCTGAACGTCAAGTCATCTGTCATTCAAGTTGATGGAATGATGAGAGAACGGCGGAAGGAGGGCGCGTCGCATTTTAAAAAACAATTCCAATGAGGATTGGTAGCATAGAGGCACGCACACAGCTTTCGTCATTCTTTAAACCTCTTTTCTCTACACAGACACGATCCATGCATGTTATTAGACGAAAGAAATAAAAAAAGGAATAAGTCGATGGGATAGTGAGATCTTTCTACTCAAGTCGCTGAAAGTGCGGCATTGGTTGCTATTGAACGCGTTTTCTACGTTGTCACAGCAGATTTTGCTACAAGAACTGGCATGGAGATGGAACAGGTTGTCTGCATCAAGCACTTGGAAGGACACCTTCACTATCTCCTGTTCCTACTAAATTATGCCGTGGCGCATATTACCGTTACGCTGTGCGTTCCTCTCCTCTTTGTCTTCTGCTTGGTCCTCATTTAGACATGCCCTCCCGTCGTTTCTTTTCCTAGTCGCTGGATGGAAGCAATTCTAGTTTCCTAAACACCGATAACGCGCCGACAATTTCTCACCGTGCTGGCGAAAATGGCAACAAAAAGAAAATGCAGAAGCAGTGTGTGAAAAATGAATGTCAAGTGGATGGAAAAATTCAGCTCGACGACTCTGAGTCGTGAGCATGTACTGAAAGTGGGTGGATAGATACACACACATGTGGATGGGCGGGCATATTAGTATAGCCACACATTGCATGGTTGCCTATAGTGAGTATAATGACATGATGTACGGTCGTGTACGTTCCTCCACTTACGAATGATTTGCAGGGAAGAGAGCTGGTGAAAGAGGCGACGCTCTCCGTCGCACTTTTCAGACTTCCTCCCTCTTTGTTCCTTCTCGTGGCATTCCTCTTTCGATAGAATCTGATTGTACGAGTACAGCTCCTTGTTAGACTTGGAAAGATTTTGATTAATTGTTTGTGAAAAAGGAGTAAGAGGAGAAAGTCGATATTACGCTCTCAATGACTAATCACGGCTCATTTATTACCATCAAAGCAGGAACAGTGCAAGTAGCAGCAACATGAGCAGTCTGAAGCAAATACTCAGCAAAGCTTAGCTGGAGCGACGGCTGCTGCTCGCTGCTGATGTGTTGCTGAGCGAAGGCTTGTGATTTTCAAAGGACACACTTCTCTCACACCCAGCCACCCTTCACACTTTCTTTCCAACAGGAGAATGCTGCTCTTCAAATGCTCCGCTAGCTTGCACAAAGCTCGCTCCAACCGCCGCCGAAGTCTAAGTGCATTCCCTCCAGGGCTCACTTTCTCACATTCATTCACTTTCTTTAGTCAGTTTAATCCGACGAATACTCCTTTTAATCCCTTCTCAATGAGAGGATCCCCAGCCTCTTAGTTATTCCTCTCCTTCCTTTCTCCTCTGCTGCCAACCATGGGGAAAATGTGGAAAATTGAGCAAGTGAATAGGTGAGTAACGATGAACGAACCAAGGTAACATGAATCAGTATGTACGTGTCGTGGGCTTGTTACATCTCCTTCTCTTCCCACGCCTTCTACCCTTCTCTCGTGAAGCATCCTTCCGTCAATGGTATGACACTAACGCCAATGAATTTTTCTCAAATACTTAGTTTCCGGAAGGAATTACGACAGTTGCTGCGGCTCATGGCAAACAAACGTTTTTTTCTTTATTTTCCATCTTCGCCGTTTCTTTTTTCCCGCTAATCAAAGTGTGGCTGCGTCACTGCTTTCAAGTCCGATTGCCACCTTATTCGCCCTTTGATGCCTAATAATCCTCTGCCTCCTTTTCTCTCCATTTCACAATTACAATTCATTAATTTCCTTTAGTCTGCTCCCTAAATAAGACTAAGCGAAGGGAACTTCAAACGATATGCCCTGTCCCATCTCTTTCTCCAATTTTCCTTCTCTTAATAATAATTAGTCCAGCAGCTTATCAACGGAATAACTCATTTATCATCTGTTTGCGCGTGAAATGAAAGAGTTATTGGAAAAAAGGAAAGTGGTGTTTTGAGGAAAGATTGACGTGGACGACAGTAAATGGGATCTCGACTTGATTTAATAAATCTTTTTATTTTCAAGTTTCAAATGTGCTTTCACTGTCTACGAAGCGCATTATATAAAACAAATCAAGTAGATGAGAATGAAGTGTGTCGTTGCCGCTGAAAATGAGAATAATGCGAGAGATGAGTAGGATAATGAATCATCGCTTCATTTGATTATTTATCTCTTCTCTCCTTATACCAATTTGCCAATGGGTGATGAGAACGTTCGAGGCACTAGAGATCCGATTGCTCTCAAAAGGCAGCGGATCGTGTTGAGCAGTGAGCGGGCGCATTAGTTAAATGGCAAGAAATTGGTCTTACTTCCAGTTAACTTGCCTAAACAAGAAGTAATGCGTAGTCAATGGTTCAAGCCTTCTAGCAAATTTACCGACTTAAATTGTGTTCAGCTCACTAGTGGATGCCGTTCTATTCACGCAATATAGTTTCCGCTGCCGTTTGTGGTGAACTCGTGTAATTTCAAGTCGTCTACATGCATGCGAGTACTTGACTGTCGAAGACGTCTCTATGACCAGAGTGAACACGTTGAATCGGTTGGATGAAAGGAGCATCAGCATGCACATCATAATTATTTAGTTATCATCATCTCCAGCAGGAAGAAAGACTAGCTGTTTGGAGTGACGTTGCTCCACTTGTGTCGTCTTGAACCTGATGTGAAGTGCGATTTCTCTATCATGGTTATGGAGTAGAGGAGATGGCGAGGAAGACGCGAATGAGAGAGGAGGATAGGAAGCGCTAGCTAAGTGAAAGGACAGACTAGGGAGCTGTAAAACGAAGCTATTGTTATTATTATCCCTTCTATCATATGTATGACTACTCACAGTAGTCAGTAGTCACTACTGGCGTGACTCATTCCATTTCAACCAACGCGCGCTTGGTAAAAAGTATGAGCTTATGGTCTTGCAAGCGGACTCGACTGTAGCTCATTCGATAAAACAGTCTTTAAGTTCAGTTCCATCCTTCCAATTGTGCTGATTTATTCTCTGAACCATGCGTCCATGCCCGACTCAAAATGCCCACATCTGATTGTTATCAAATCTAGGCATTATACCTGGTACGTATTATCATTGAAATGCAGAAACGTCACTCGGTCATTGACTAGCTTCTTGCTGCATATCGGATTTTGGTACAAAAAAATGGCAGTGTGAGTAGGTGCACGGTACCTGGAGTGTAAGGCAGTTCAAAGGATTGATCTCGGAATGTAGTTCACAATTAAGTTGCTTGCCACTCCTTTTGATTTTCCTCTCCACTTCATTCATGCACATTAAGAAGCTACCTTTTTAAAGAAACGTCGAGCATTATGTTAAGCAGATACCTCCCGTACCAGTCGTCGGGTAATACATTCCATAACATTTCGGATGAGATGCCACAGCCACCAAGCCTTTTGTCTTTCCAAATTTGGACCAGGAAGCTGTGAGAGAAAATAATAATTTTTATTGCTCCCTTTCCCTCTTCTGCAGCACATTTCACTATTGCATTGGTGTTAAAAAAGAGAGACGAGATTTTTATCCATCCCAACCTCACTCACTTGGTTATTGGCCTTACAAAAACTCATAATAATCATAATATCATTGGATTCATTCACTGTTCGTGTAGGAAAGAGAGCCATCACACAATTCCACGCTACCCGCTCAGTCAGCCAACAGTCATTTGCTCGCTCCTTTTTATTTTTCTCTGAGGATCTGATTTTATGACTCGTTCCTCCAGGATTTGTTTTAATACTTTCCATTTAGGCAAACAACTCTGCATGATAATAATACGCCGTTCAATTGAAATAGAAAAGTGGCGAAGGTAAAGAAATTAAAATAGTGTCAGTCAAATACAATAGTTTTAACTATCATAATGCACAGTTTTTCTAAAACAGAATGAATAATCTAAATCCCGTTCAGAAGTTCAGAATAAAAAGACATTTTTCTTAAAAAATATAATTTTCTCATAAACGAATAAAAACTTTCAGAATCTAACTTCAGATTCTTACTATTCGTCGTCTGGCCGACTCACTTTGTGTGTAATCGAAGCAGGAGATACTGCAGATACACATTCTGCTTAAACAAATACAAACTCATGCGCATGCGTGACTTTCCATGCATATTTACTCTCTCTCTCTTCTGTGGTATGGTTGAATGGCGGTGGAAAGAGTCTAGGCGATTATCCAGGAAACACTTTCCCCGGGAGACCGCTTACCGTGAGGCGTTTTTTCCGGGCCCTTTCTGTTGTTCTGTATTTGAATTTACCCTGGAATTTGTCATATTGAATTATGTATGTAAATTGCATTATTCTAGTAGCAATAGTTCGATTTGTTAATTAAGTTGTACGCAGTTTCAAAAAACGGCATAATGTCAACGTGGTCGTGGGCGAAGCTGGTGCAAGTTCGCACTCCATTTTGTAATAGTTGAGGGTATATAAGGAAATGAAGATCTGCCTGACATAAGTGACATATTATAGTTAAGTTGTTGTTAATGTAGTTCAACTCAGTAATAGTTTGAATAGTAAAATATATAATTTGTCATTGTTATATTTTGATAAAAACGAGAATTAATACAACGAGTGTAAAATTGAAAGCTTTTTATTGTTATATTGAGATTTTCAAATTGTTAATAAAAGTGAAATTGTGCTTGGGTAATTGTATCCGTTTTTTGGTCATTTATATTTGATTATACCAGTATTTGTGGTATCATAATTTCCCTGCCAGGGAATGGTCCTTCATAGTTTCAACCCAAAGTTGTTGCCATTGTTGTTTTTGGAGGTTATCGAAGGGGGCAACAGTGCACTTTCATAATTCAAAGTATCACATTCAAATTTTTAACGTATGTACTCATATAGTCTACTTATAGTAAAAGGTCATGAACTTGTGATGAACCAACAGCATGCCTACTCCTGAAAGCATGATTCCTACGGACCCTAGGCAGATAAGTATCGTATAAGTAACTTTATACCTCACGATTCCACAAAACGTAGGCACATGCGCTTGTAGCCGTTGCGGATAAAAGCCGCTTATTACACAATCGGTTTGTCCAGTTTAACATGGAGTATGACTTAGACTGAGAGCCAAAACTGGTGTAGCCACAGGATTAGAGTTAGTCGACCTGAAATCTAATATTGTGTGTGGGTTGTGCTGTGAAGCAAAGTATAGAAGCGACCATATTAAAAACAAAAGTAGATAATACATTGTGAGACAAGAGAATACCTACAAATGACAGGGAAGATGTCTGTTACAATAAATGGACATCACTTCATGATGGTCACAGTTGACCATGCATCAAAGACCGTGTCCATCTTTTTGAAACTCAGAACGGGAACAAGGTCAAGCAAGTTAAAACAAAATGTATTTTTATGTACTAAAATAAGTACTCAATTTTAACCTTTGTACTGACGTCAGCAAAGAATCGAGAAGCTACTCGATTGTTCTTTGCTCTCGTATTTTATGTGTAAAAAAGCAGACAACTTCTCAGTTCCTGCAGCGGATGCATGTGACTATGACAATCTTCGAGGCGAACTACACATCGACATCAGCGTTCCCGTTATCAATCCAAAACTTGAACTGCTAAATGCGGTGCCATTCACATTAATGAAAAGGACCTAGAATCCCCAGGGGCCTGTCCCACCACTTGACACTTGTCAGGATAAGTCAACAAGTTGATCAGTAACTATGACAAGTGTCAACTATTTTGATCAGTAACTATGACAAGTGTCAACTATTTTGATCAGTTGTCAATTTTCAGTGATCAGCTGAAAAGTAAATTTCAAAATGATAAGTAGCTTTCTCTCCGCATCCTCTGGAAGTTATGCTGCCTGTGAAAAGTTATTTTAAATTAGCCAAGGATTACTTTGTCACTAGATAGTGTCGCATTTCGTTGGTTCTATTTTCAAAATGGCAACTTCAGTGCCAACTCTGGCGGAAAAGATAATGGTAAAACGATAAGTAGTTCTACTTCACTCGTTCTCAAGTGTCTCATATTCTGATCCGGGAACAAGAATAGAGTAATGATTTATCTCCCAGGGAAAGGATCCCCTTAAGAAAATGTCTCCCGGATAAAAGGACCCTACCGGAGAAACTGTTCCTGGAAAACTGCCGGTAAGGGGTGGGAAGACTCGACGAGTGACTATGAGTGTATGCTATCTCTCTGCTGCAGATGATTTTCTATTTGACTGCGATAGAATAGGGCACTATGAAACAACTGGCAATATCAACTCAGCTCTAGTAGGAGAACATGAGTCATTGAATATGAATTCAGCAAAAAACTCAAATCGCTTATATAATTAGTATGATATTATATGACTTTAGAAGGAGATATTTAGCCAAAATAATCAGAATGAACTGAAAATTAATATTTCGAGGTAGGAAAAAACGCTGAATTCGAATTCAGACTGGTTTAAGGATCCAATGCTTATCAGAGATTCTGAGTGTATAGATCAAGTTCTGTTCCAAGTTTCTTACCAATCGGCCTGGGATGAAAAAAGACCATTGCATCAACTCGGTAATTTAAAAGTAGCAAGAAAAAATCCACAAGTGAATTTTAGTTAAACTTTCATCCTCATTATCTGTTCTTAAGTTGATGATGGAGATGAATTTTGGTTGCATTTAAAGCGTTGCGTTGTAATATTTGCAAAAATTGCGTGAAACATTTTCAGAGTTGTACTATTGAATTGCTTTTACATAGCCTATTCTATTTAATGTACTTCTTCCATTCTCAACTTTTGACATTGGATAATAATGTAATAGATGTAGTAATGCATAACTGATTAACGTTTTTAAATTCTTAGAATAGAACTGAATTTTGTTTCAAGTGATATAGGATATAAGTAAACTTTTTTGCAACTCTTTGTAACAAACAAACTGTATTTCATATCATAACACATACATGAATATAATATTCATTACATGATTATTCCGTCAAATTTTAACAATTTAAAATTAACACAGCTCGGTTGTAACAAATTATATTGTGTCCTTATTTATAAATCAATCTTATCTGCAATTTTACAGAAATGGTTTAGAATTCTATCCTTATACCTGTTTCTCCGTCCGTTTCATCGAATATGATAACGCATAAACTAATTATTTCATTACAGGGGTGTAATGAGCTCCATATCATTGAGCTTTTAAATTTCTCTCAGTTGCATGTAGGTGCTTGTTGTCTACGTTTCTGTTTTGTACTCATTTTAGATTTTTGAAACCAGCCCTGTAACATTTCGTTTTGTTCAAATTTACAAATAAATTTTATTAAAGATAACGTTTCAGATAAATACATAGATTTATTTAAGTGTTTAAAGGCTCAGTCGTTACATTGTCTGCTATTATGCCATAACACATAAATGTTTAACAATCATTCCATGAATTTAGTATTAGTACGGGACATTTCCGATTCGCAATCTTACTATTATATATAGGTAAATCTTTTTCCTTTCTTGTAATATAACATGATTACAAATTTCCACAAATTCCTCGTGCTACGATTTTTAGACACCAGTAAGAATAAAATTTTACAGTAGTGATTCCATTGGTTTGTACCTGTTCATTGTATGAACTGTTTAAATAGCTCCGAAATATGTGACGGAGTTGTCATTCTAAATATATCATTTGGTTGCTGTTTCTTTAGGAATTTTACGTATTTTTTACTCCTCCAAATATGACGGTTTTGACATAATAAAGCTTGATGTTGTGAGTGAATTTTGAAAAAATAGCAGTTGGCTGACGTTACGCAAAAAAAAGTTGGTAAATTTTTCACAGGGTAAAAATTATTAGTGTCAGACAGGCAGGCAAAAGATTCTCGATTACACTTTTAAACACATTGAACACAACACACACACACCAACATATATATACAATACAATGTTATATTATTATATTCTTGGAGAAAAAAAATTCACTTGATAAATCAGATTCTTTTGTGGTCCAACCTGCCTTTCTCTTGAAAAACTAACTAGTTGTACACACATCGTAGACATTTTTAATGATACAGAAGCAGGTTAGACAAGAAATCATTTTGTTGAATCAACAAGTTAAAAAATTTTAGTCCAAGACAAAAACCAGCTTGTACTTTCAAGACACTACTACGACTAAGACTCTAGCAGAGAATTTCCAGAGAGAACAAGGTAAAGTCTGATCCGCTATTGTCAATAAATCCAAAGATAAGCCTTGCCTACAAAAGATAAGTCTAAAATTTTCAAGTATATGTGCTCCGTTGAGACTTTTCCGATTTACTAACTTGTTTCAAAGATACTGGCACAATCGTTTATTAACTTTTCATCAGATGGATTGCCTTTGTTCTTGCAATAAACCAACAACTGATGATGATGACTGTATTCTCTGCGATTCTTGCAATACTTGGTACCATTGTCATTGTGCCTCATTAACCTCAGAACAGATAAGAGTTTTAGGAGCTGACACTACTCCATCGTTCTGCCTTAAATGCTTATCCGACCAAAATGCAACACAAGATGAATCGTCCGAACTCGTTGCATGTCCACATTGTACTCCAAGCAATTCCAAGCTTTTCAGAGGAAAACGAGAGCTCAAGATTCATTTTTCGAGGTGTCATAAACAACTTCTATCAGAATCCCTTAATATGCCTGCCGAAGATGATATTGCTTCTTTTATGAAACGCTTAGCTTTCTTCAAACGGAACATTAGGATCGTCAAAAGAATTCCCAAAGCAGCAAGAATGATTGTATCCTATAAACTTTCTCACCTCATAGATCAATGCATTTAAATACACTAGAATCGTGGAAAAATTTATTTACTTTCACTTATTCAATTTTACATGTTCCTGTTAAAAAATCCAAAACTCGTGCCCAATTTGTGAAGAAAAATGCGCTACATCCTATCGAAGATTTGCCATCCAATTCAATCAAGACAAAGACTAAAAGCACCCTCTTGTCAAGAAGGATTGAATCAAAAATTGCAGAGGGTGACATCCGCGGTGCTGTTAAGATACTATCATCATCTGATACTTTGGCTCCACATAATGAAGCTATACTATCAGCTTTGAAAGAAAAGCATCCATCGCCAGCAGTTAATCTAGTTTTTCCGGAACCACCATCTGATAATCATCCTCATTTAACTGTTTCAGAAAGAGATGTTTTACATGCAATCAACATGTTTCATAACGGCACTGCTGCCGGAATTGATGGATTAAGTGCACAGCATCTCAACGATCTTACTGCCGGAAGCAACAACGACGCTGGAAAGAAATTGCTTACTTCCCTTACAAACCTCTGTAATTTTATTTTGGCTGGTAAGGTGAATGAAACTATTTCACCTATTCTATTTGGCGCTTCATTATGTGCCTTAACTAAAAAGGAAGGAGGGATCCGTCCAATTGCTGTTGGTTTAACAATTAGAAGGCTAATTTCAAACCTAGCATGTAAATCTGTCTACTCAGAAATTTCTCAATACCTTAATCCTATTCAATTGGAACCAAAGGCGGATGTGAAGCTGCAGTACATTCCTCAAGAACTTGGTATAAAAGAAACATCGGATCTCGTAA
>JAHZMT010005528.1:0-10398 GCA_027743785.1 Sinhomidia bicolor
ACTATTAATCTTCCTCGTAAAGCGCCAGTTGGGATTGCTGAAGCTTTCCATTGCCAGTTGACAAAGTGTGATGATGAAATCGAAGCGTTTGTTCGCACTAGGACCGAAAATTTCCTTAGTTATTTGGGGTATGTTATCCAGCATAGCGGTAGTGCAGCGTCTTTTATTCGTCCGAATATTAACCGCCTATTGTCAGGAATAGAAGCGTTTGACATTGAAGCGAGCAAGGCGATAAAGGAACTGGACACATTGACACAAGGAAATGACACTCCCAAGCTTGGAAAAGTAGGACTGGAAATGGTTAAGCGTTTTCTTAACTTTCCTTCGCGTACTCCGATGGAAGTAGATTACTATGCTGCGCCTTGCTTTGTGGATGGGGCGAACGTTTGTCGGGCGTAAGTTGGTGAACAAAGTTTAGAAGGTATATCTGTTTTATAGTAACACTTTAGTAAATACCTTTATCATTTTAAACAGGTACGTTACCATCGCTCAAATGTCAGCATTAGTGCATGGAGAGCAAATTCCAGCGCAGAAGCAACGACTGGACTTTAGAATCTTACTTAATTGGGTAAAAGAGGCAATGCAACGAAGGACGTTTGTATTCATAAACGTGGTTCTTCCGTATCGAGATATGTTTGGGAGAAATGACAATTTTCTCTACTCTGGAGATTCTGCTCTTGCACAGCTACACGCCCTAGATGATGACGAAAACGAAGACTTTCGCATAATATACGCAATGGGAAATGCGTACGACGATATGTGAGTAAAACCTATGCACTTTAAAAAAGTATTTTCTCAATTCAATTATGACGTTCATACTAATTTATGAATTTACAGCATTCCTTTCGTCTTGGCTTATGAGTATGGTGGAGTAATCGTATCAAATGACAGATTTCGAGATCTTCTGGGGGATAATCCAACTTCAAAAGTGAAACCGCTTTATGGCCTTTTTGCGGAATACGGGTTAAAAATGTGAGTTAACACTTGTTTATATATCCACAACAAACTTTTCAAATCGTTTAAATTATTATAAACAGTCTACCTTTTTATAGCTATCAAAATGCCGCAGAGCACACAGCCACTTTCACTTTTGAGGAGGAGGGCCTGTCAATCAATATGGGTGCTGATCCAAATGGAAAGTCTGGGAAAACATTCCCTCAGATGATAGTAGTAAAGAAGAATGGTACCAGCACCAAATAGAAATGCTAACTCAAAGTCGAAGACTATGAAGATTTATGCTCAATCATCGTTATCCAATTATGAAATGTGTTTATACTGAATTTTAGCTTCACATGTACTTTATAAGCAAACTTGTATCTGAACTAATCAAAAATCAATTGAAAACTTTTATCTCTAAACTTTTATCTGACTCAATTCACAGTACACTGTAAACTTGTATCTATGTTTTATGAGGAGAAACGTGTATCGTGACGAATGAAATAAATAAAAGTGTTAAATAAAAATGTTTATCCTAATATGGAGTCTTAAAATTTTGAAAAAAAGAAATGTATATATTTTTTTGTCAAACGCATTTTCTTTTCTAGCCAAATTTTTATCAATAAAACCTGTATGGATGCTGTGAACACAAAAATTATCACAAATGTCAATGATTACATTTTGTCGATTTTCATGACGCCAGATACAGCGTAAATGACCCTTGACTGCGACGCCGTATTAAAGTTGGAGAATATTCTCCAGATGCACGTTAGGGTTTGCATTGTGTATGAAACTTGTAGAAAATTATTTGTAAGCCTTATTAGCATGTGCATGAGGTAGTGTTAGCCAACCAACAACTGCCCCATGAGCATGTAGCAAGTTTATACTGTTTTAAAGAATGATTATACGACACCGCAAATTACATACCTAACCACTTACTATTATGATCAAATCAAAAGAGTAATTATTACACTCTGTTTATGCGAAGCATGTCCTTATCAATGTTAACTATAGATTATAGTGTATGAGTCCTCTTTGAACACAAAATATTTCTCTACGTACTACGTGGATGCACGGATTAATTAAAAAGTTCACCTATGGTCTGCTTTACAATAATATTTGTCAATAATGAAAAGATCAGATTTTATAGTTTTCCAACATTTTTTATTTCTTTTACATACTTGACATGACATGACATATTTATAAAATAATAAATGAGATCAAGAAAGTACGCATCTGTAGAAAATAAATCTTTGACAGGAAAATAAACCTGCTACCTTCTTACAAGTTCATATTGAATGTACTGTGAAGGCAGATATAAGCTAAAAGTTTAATGATGGCAAAAACCTAAACTAAATAAACACAAGTGTATGTCATGCAAAAAAACACTCTCAAACTAAAAATTACATCCAAGATTATATTATGTGATTGTGTTGCTTTATTTAGCAATGCAGAAAATTATGCAATCAGATAAAACTATTTTACGTTATTACTGTAGAATATCATGTCCTTTCTCCCAAATAACAGAGATGATTCATCTGTGAGTCCTGCGTGTTTGAGTTGTATTGTTTTTCCAAACAATTGTTGACATATGTATTGGAGCTCTCTAAACCATGATGGTGTCCACTCTGATGAACTATAGTCCTTGTTAATTAATTGCATGTCAGAAGTTTTTAATTTTTGCTCGTTCAGGGTATATGCCAACATGAGCATTGTCTCTGGAACAAACGGAGAAAGATGGGAAGCTGTGACAACGGCAACTGTTGAATGAGGAAGATCTTCCGCGCCAAGACCCTGATAACCCTCCAGTCGAAGAATATCAATAATTTTTCCCGACCTGCATCGCTCCGGTTCAAGAATGTGACATTTACTGCTAATCAGGTTTTCGCGGCCATAGGCTGAAAAAATTGTTCGCTGACCAATGTACACCAATGAGCTGATTTCGATCTTGTACACTGTTTTTGTATAATCTTGATCGCTGAAATTAGGCTCCTTGGAGACGAGGCAGTAATCTTCCGGAGGAGACACATCCAAGTTTTCTCCTATAACAAGATCCATTCCTCGTGTTCGGCAGAGTTCTTGAACGTAAGCCCATTCACAACATCCAATCTCACAGACTGTGTTGTGGAATTTCGCACGACGACCCAACACGAATGATTCAATTTTTCCATAAATTACATACGCTGTCTGCCACGCTTTTGCCTCCTCGTCCCCAGCCGCTCCTGTGCTTTCACAGTGATGCATGTGTAAGATGGCAAACTTACCCTTCAAATCCTTGCGCACATAGCCATGAAGTCGTCGTTCAATAGTAGCTACTAAATTAATATCCGACACCGAAAGCTTCATGTCTGAACGTCTGAACCGCAATGAGCAAAACTGTTCCTTTGGAGTGCTGTCTGGAAAGTACAACAGAGCTGCTGACCAGTTACTGCACTCGTTGCAGTATTCCAACAACTTTGAATGGACGAGATTGATGCATCCTATAACATTACTTTGTTGCAAATTTAGATGTCTCTTCTTTAAAAAATCTATTTCACTACAATTTGACAATACCTGCATTTTCACATAAACGAAATGAGGATTTTCCATCTCGAAGTCCAATATTGCCTGCGTTCCGTATATAAAAATATATACCTTCTGCAACTTGTAACCGATTTTCAGGATCCGTTTGCAAAGCCTTCTTGACTTTAATTCTCGCAGCTGCATCAAAATCGCAAATATCTTTCACTTCTGCCACTTTCAACAAAACAGCAGAGTACAACCTTTTCCCGCTTGGTTTATCTGGATGCGAAAAACATCCCTTCCATCCTTCTGACGCGAGCACAAAGCAGTCTGATCAAGTACAAGTAGTCGTGGTATTAGTTTCAACATTTAAATCACCTAGTCAAAGTTTATAAATATTTGTTTACTTAGTTCGCTACAGATGGGCTTCCACGAAGGAGCTTGATCTGTTTGGTCCATGAACAAAAAAGAGCTGCGTTCTGCATCCCAAGTCAAACGAGAGTCGCCGTATTGAAAAGTGTTCCAAGTGAGTCTTTTTGCCAGTATATTTTGACGTGTCTCAGTAACAGAAATAAGTGGGTCGAAATAAAACTCCTTTGGCCAAACAATTTTACCCAGCTCCGTAAAAGCATCGAGAATCCTTTCCAAAGGGTGCAGTGCTAAAATTAATCATAGTTGTTGGTATAAGAGAAGCAGCCTTACATTAGTCAACTTTATAACGTACCAGGATTCTTTAGATGAGCAAGTGAATCAACGTTTCTTCGCTCCTGGCCATGCGCAGTTTCTGTAGTCCGAGGGGAGAGCTTGACTGAAGTTGATAATTAATAGCAAGCACCACTTTGATTTATTTCATTATACCTAACCATTTTAAAATTACACATATTTTCGTTAACCATACCTGTGTTCAGTTCTCCTTGTTGAAGCCAGAGAACACTTTTATACTCTCTGTCGTGCTGTGGACAGCAAAGGCAGGTACTGTTACCACTACTCTCGACACAGTCTTTGACCCAGCATACTGCTAACTGCGTTTTTGATTGGATGCATGAAACAATCAGTGTCTTCTCGTCGGGTAGTTGCCTGAACGTAAACTGGAGAGGTGCTATTTTTGGTTTCATGTCTTTGACCGTATCCATCGTCGAAAAGCAGTAGTTATTTCTCGACTTTACCAGCAGATGCAATATTTGAGCATGAGCAACGAATGGCATTTTTGTTTTTAAAAACAACCATGCATTTCGTAGAAGCTGTGCCTGCAATTGAAAGTGCGTTGTGATTACTGTGGTCATAAAAGTATCCATTTCAATGTTATGACTTTGTACCTCAAAATCTGTCGTTGCCATTGTATATTCTGCATACGTATCTTCTTGGTTTTCCAGTTGGACCATTGTTGAGGAGGTGATTCAAACTGAAAAACACGACCGTGGCAATTGAAGCACAATGTTTGCTTATTTAATTATTAGAGTGTACCCGGACAAACTTTTATCTCTGCAGAAAACACTACACCTGAAACTTAAATCTGATTTAACTTTTATGTTTCCACCTCTAAACTATAGCAACAACTTGTATCTAAAATAACTTTTATCTTTCCACCACAATTCTAAAGCTACCACTTGTATCTGGAAAAACTTTTATCTTGCCAGCACTGTAGTACAGCTGGAACTTTTACCTGTAACATTAATTCCCCAGCGTTAGACGAAAGAAAATGGCTGTTCGCGTTTCATATTTTTAAAATCTACGTATTTTAACGATTATAACAGGTCAAATGAACACAAACCTTAAAAAAATCCTATAATATCAAAAACTGAATTCAAATATTCCGTTCCACTTTACTAAAAACATTGATCAGTTAAAGCTTTCAAGCTGCCTATCTTCTACTAAAAGAAACGCATCAATTTAGGTTCGTCCTCTTAGACTTGCATATTACAACAGCCCGGATAGTGCATTTGGATGGATGTATGTTATGCAAGCAGTGCAACCACAACAGGCGCGTTACTATGTATGACCTTGACCTCAACGAGAGAGCGTACGTGTTTTCGGTATGTATACATCCTTGTAGCTAGTAAATGCTTTTTTTATTTCAAATAGAAACCTTGTACATACAAATGATCGTCTGTATAAATGGATACGATGCAATAAGGTAGACAAACTTATACAATCTTTAATTTTAAGCGTCAACATCCATTGGCTCATGATGACACACAGTCTGGTTATCACTATTTCCAAATATGGAGTTTTGAATTCTCAGGTTTTCGGCTCCACAAATTTCAATTGTCTGCCCGGATAAAGTCGTCGTCAAAAACTGCAGATCTTCGAACCAACCTTCATTTAGTGTCAATGAGCTGAGATGTCTGTTTACCACGAATTTATCATAGTTCCCGAATAGTTCCTCATGAATAGTTTTTGCTAATATAAGCATAGTTTCAGGAAGGAATGGAGATGTCGCACTATCCGTGTTAATGGTTATTGTTTGATAGGGAAGTGTGTCCTTTCCAGGATCAATACCCATGTATACTAGAGTATCATATAGCTGTTTGCATTTTGTAGTGTCCAAGTCAACTTTGTCATGCACTACAGCATATTCGACACCTTTTCGCCCTTTTGCACTTCTAATCGTCCTTTCTCCAATGTACACCAAATCAAGTACTTTGATCTCGTATGTAGTGCTTCTAAAGTCTTGAGAGTGTAGCCTGTGAATCAGTGGATCGTACATTTCATATCCTAGTGGTGGAGAGACGGCGATAGGGTGACAAGCACGGCGAATTTGAAAGCCTTTTTGTGCGCAGAGTATGTTTGCCGCCTTCCACATGCCCGTTGCAATTTTTGGTTGTGTGTGTGCAAACGAAATTTTTTGGTGGAGAATTTTTGAAGACAGCAGACAGTAGAGATACATACCAGCTGCCCAGGCAATCGCGCATTCTATCCCTCCATCACCACAATCCTTTCTTTCCAAAATAACAAAGTCATATATGCGCCGTCTTCTGCGATTCAATAATTTTCTCAGCTTTTGTCGAATTTCCACCCGGACGGTAATCTCACTCATTGGTACAAAATTGGAGTCAATATGAGAAATCCATATTGCCGCGAAAATCTGATCCTCCCCCTGTCCTGTTTCCAACCTAAGTAAGAACGCCGTGTACTTTCTTTTATATTCGCATTGAGGGCATGCTTTGTTTCCACCAAAATTGTAGACATTTCCACAATTTCCACCTGCAAAAGAAACACTTTTTTGGCGATCTAATAAACATATTGCGTTATTGTACAGTGTTTTAGTTACCAAAGTTTTCACACAGTACAAAGTTAGTACTTCCTCGGTACGATACACGTATCAATCCGTTTTCGCCTTTGTAGATGTAAAGGCAATCTGGAATAATTACTGTCCTTTTATTCTGAGATCCGTGCACGTAGCGAATAAATTTTAATCTTTCTTTAAAATTAATATCCGTTAGTTTCTCAACATTAGCAATTTCCAAAATTGTCCGCTGAACCAGCCTTTTCCATTCATCCTTCTTATTAAGAATATGTGCAAGACAGTGTTGATTCGTAGAATAGGCTAGAGAGTGGCACTCTGCGTTGACAACGAAATATATTAGACTAGTTCAAGATATAACAACACTACCGCACTAAAAACATTGCATCAGCTTACGTTTAGCACTACAAATCCTCTTCCATACTCGCCCTCTCACCGATAAATCCATGAAAAGATAACATGAGAGCTCAGCGTCAAACGTGATCGCAGTGGATTCATGAGTGATACGTTTTCCTGTTAGCTCCATGCAAAATGAACTTTCCACATCCTCATCAATCTGTAAGGGGTTAAATGTTGACATCTCGATCCCGAGCTGATGAGCCAGCTTTGTTAAACACATTCTGATTCTAATACTATCTTTTGCATTCGGTGTGACGGGGTATTCAGTGACTGGTTTCTCATCGCACGGATCTATACGAAAAAATTTAACTCCGCCCTTTGCAACTTCTGTACACCGATCCGTTATATATTCATTGACACATTTGATTGTTTTAACGAGGTACATTAAACTTACCATAATAGTATTGCGCATGTGCTTTACACAGGAGGTCATTGTTTGTTCCCGATCCGCTCAGACAGCCATCAAACCACCAGCAAACACTGACTTGTTTTCTTGTGTTTTTTCGTGCAAATTTTAGTGTTCTGCGATCCTCTAGAATTCGTACAGTAACGCTAGGTGACAAATAGAAATTGTTGCGGAACAAGACAATTTTTTCTAGCAGTGCCTCCTTTGATGAAAGGTCGAGTTCAAGAAGCAACCTGTGAAATTGCTGCCTCATTTCAGTAACCTAGATGAGCAGTTAAAGATAGTCACGAGTGGAATTTAAATTATATTCTTTTGAAACAGTTTCCCAGTGTTTACCAGTTTGGGCGAATCCACGTCTTGGTAGTCTTTGTAATCCCTCTCAAAGGTAAACTCTAACTCATCCATTATGGCCAATCCACCGCAAACGTCTGTTCAACTATCCTGTGGAGAGAGTCCAATTTGTAAATTAAATCCTAGTTCATGTCCCAATAATGGTTAGTTACTTATAAAACAATGTTTAACAAAGAACTTCACGCTTATGTAAAACATTGATTGTCATTAATGCACTTTTTAGATTATGTTCAATTACTATTGGATGTTGCAACGGTTCGGGGATTTCCAGATTTAAGACGAGCTAGCAACAATGATAGACACTTACTGCTCGAGGGGAGAAAAATTGCGCCTGGTGCGTATTTTTCGAGATTTCTATTATCTCTGCTTCAAAACCCTGCAGTCCTTTCGGATGGGACAATGATATTTGTGGATCTGGAATCCTATTCAATTGTTTTGATGACTTCCAGCAATGAATTTATACCCTTTTGTAGGAGCTATCGATGTCTCCGAAGAGCAATTATCGTAGAAAACAACGCCGCCTTCTGCAATGCCGAATGTTTATCAAACAAATTGGATGGTTAGTTTCATATTACACAGCAATCAATGATAGGAACCATACATTTAATCCGTTTCTACTTTAATTATCCAAATTGACTATTTTCAGCTCGTCAAATGTTTGGGTGCCTTTGGCTTTTTGATGAACTATTTCGAAAGAATCTTGACCCAACAGAATCTAACTGGAACTTATTACTCAAAGACATTCCGGTGGCTAGGAAACCATCTGAAGGACTGTCAAAATGTTTTGGAGACATCACTGTGAAAATTGGTTTCAAAGAAACGCAAACTGTGCCACCGGAACTGTGTCTAGCCGTATCAATTAGTGGAGTCAAAGGCTATGCATACATGTGTCAGCACCCATGTGAGTCAAATAGATAAAGATTGAGATACATCATGAATACTGACGTTATGCTATAGTCCTAATTTTAACTTACAGATTGCGGGAACGTGTCATTTGCTCCGTTCATGTACTGTAACCAAGATGAATAGAGCATGAGAAAGGAATCGATGGTAACTTTTCTTCTCGTCACATTTACAACTTTCTTGACATTGGAGTTGTTAGTTGCATTCCGTTGTAAAATACACTCGTATTTAGTTTTCGAACTACATTTCTTAATTTTATATATGCATTGTCCAATAAAAACATTAATATTTCACCATCACAGCGTGTTGATACTTAGCACTGGCCAGTCACTTTGGTTTTTTAAGCTACACTGATCAAGCAAAAATTCATAATGCACAATCTCACGAAAATGATAATATACTGTAGAAAGATTATTGTCTGGTTCACTTTCGAAGAAGATGACACAAGAGCGAAACCACTACGTCAACTCGCATCACTCTACAATTTTTGAAAAATCTTGCGTTAGTACATTGAATATTTTCAGCAGCGTTCTAGCGAAATTGTATCCAATTAGTGCGACAAGTAGAAGTTGTTTCTGCTGAACGAACACGTAATCTATAAAACTTTTATCTAGCCATGCAGACTTCACATGACAAACTTTTACTCAGGTGGGTCCGAGCTATTCGTGAGTTTGAGCATACCTAATTAAAGAAAAACGTTATTATACATTAATGTTTTAAATAAAAACAAAAGATTAAGGTGGTCAAAGAGTGGAAGATTGGACAGTTGGCGAAGAGTTGGCGTTGACAGAGTCAAGTTCCATACATTTACATAACTACACGCTTCATTGGAAATGCCGACGAGATTTTTGTCGGAAAAGGCATGTCTCAAAACTTGCCTTTTTTACCAATGATGTTTCCTGCTGCTTCGCAAGAAATAAGAGGTCATCGACCTTTTCAAAGACGGGAAAAACCAACAAAAGAAAAAACTAACACTTAAGTCAACTGAAAGTGATAGAGCTATATATGTTCTACTCGAGTTGGTTAGAACCAGCACAGTCTTTTCTGGAAGAAAATCTCTATATAATAAGCAAGCAGTCAAAAACTGATTCTGTATTTCTGTTTTTTTTATTCCCATGTTATGATATGTTGTTATGGCTCTTTACTTTACCTTTACCTTTTATTATTGTGCTTTGCAAATAAATTTATGGCGTTTACATAAGTCAATTATAAAAAAACACGGTGCCTCCAGCATGGTCACCGGGTGCATCTAGCACGGTAACCCGGTGCATCTAGCACGGTAACCCGGGGCCTCCAGCATGGTAACCCGGGGCCTCCAGCATGGTAACCCGGTGCCTCCAGCACGGTAACCCGGTGCCTCCAGCACGGTAACCCGGTGCCTTCAGCATGGTAACCCGGTGCCTCCAGCGCGGTAAACCCCATAACTCCAGAACGGTATTCCAGGTTTGGTAGTTTAAGTTTGTTTTAAGTTGCTACTCATTTATTCTTATCCTTATATAATAAAAGACAAGTCAGCAAACTGATTCTGTGATTCTGTTGGATTAAGGAATTGGGATTGAATGGGAAAAGCAACCTAACATTAAACTGTAAATATATGTACGATTTAGGTTAGGTTGTATAAAGGTTTTGCTTTTTCAAATTCAAAACCAATTCCTTA